>WNWU01013435.1:1228311-1295219 GCA_012654045.1 Ptyas mucosa
AAAAATTATTGTTAATATTATTTCTTATTAAGTGTTTTGATTATAATTGGACCTTGATGGTTTAAAAGTGAAGGACGGAAGAGTTTATATAGTAATTTTTTTTTTAAATCGGAGGTTTTTTGAGTGAGGGTTTCCTTTTTTTTTCTTTTTGTTGTTGTTGTTGTTGTTGTTGTTTTGTTTTAAATGAAAGAAGTTATAAAATATTTTGTTAAATTGTATAGACCTAATAATTTGTTAAGTAAAAATTAGCCAAATTGAGTAATGATAGGTTTGATTAGATAATACTTTCCTTTTTTTACTTTTTGTTGTTGTTGTTGTTGTTGTTTTGTTTTGTTTTAAATGAAAGAAGTTATAAAATATTTTGTTAAATTGTATAGACCTAATAATTTGTTAAGTAACAATTAGCCAAATTGAGTAATGATAGGTTTGATTAGATAATACTTAATTGTTTTAATTGCTGTAATTATAAATGGAGATAATTTTGTTGAATTAGATGGAATAAGGAGAAAAAAGACTTGCTTTCCTTTTATCTATTTGTTTAATGATCATGATTATAGTAAGTGTGAAATGGAGTTTAATTTAGAGAATTTAAGCTGTATTTTATTTTGTACTTGCTCTGGGAAGTCGGGGGAGGTGGTTGGGGAGGGGGGGAGAAAATGTATGTAAAACTTTTAAAACTTTTTCAATAAAAAAAAAAGAGTTGTTCATTTTCCTTAATTTGCTCTTCCAGCACCCTTCTTTTTTCCCCTTGCTTTTTTCTAAATTTATTATTCAGATAAATCAGAACACCCCGCATATAAGCCTTACTTGCATCCCACACCATTTCCATTGGGGTACCCTTTTGCATATTCATAATAAAATATTCTTTCAAAAACTTCTTACATTCCTTGATGTTTTCCCCATATCTGAATAAATTTTCATTTACTCTCCAGGACCTCTTTGGTCCCTTGCAATAATCTATTTCTACCCATACAGGGCTGTGGTCTGTCAGCGTTCTTGGAAAAATCTTGGTTGTCTTCACCCTAGGGAAAAGATCGTTAGATATTAAAATAAAATCTATCCTTGAAAAGGATTGATGTCTATCTGAGAAGAAGGTAAAATCTTTATCTGTTGGGTTTCTATCTCTCCAGATGTCTTTCAACTCCCACTCCTCCATCAGATCAAAAAAAGATCTTGGCAATTTAGCTCTTGAAGCGAAGCTTTGTTTTGATCCTAACTTGTCTTTTTTAACATCTATTACTCCATTCCAGTCTCCAAGCAAAATACATGTTTTGTAATTCCAATTAATCATTTTTGAGTGTAAAAAACTGTAAAAAATCTCCTGTTGTTGATGGGGTGCATAAACCCCCACTATTAAAGTTTTTTCACCTTGGATCAAAACTTCAATTGCCAAGTATCTACCTTGTACATCTGCTTCAATTAGTTTAGCAATTAAATCCTTCTTCAGGTAGATAACTATACCATTTTTTTGGTCTGGTGATGCTGCAACATAATGCACACCCAATCTTGAATTTGTTAAATATTTTTGATCTTGTATTCTAATATGAGTCTCTTGCAAACATATTATATCATTCTTAAATTGCTTAAGGTACGTATATATTTTTCTTCTTTTTTGTGGAGAATTTAAACCATTGACATTCCAAGATAGGAATCTAGTTCCCATCTTAAATTTCTGAAGCCTCAGGAGCATTTGCTGGTTTTCCAACTCTAACCGACTTTTCGGTCTGGCTCCTCCCACTGCTTCCGTTTTGGCGAGTTCTCGACTTGGTAGTTGCAGTTGTTGAATTTTTAACTCCTCCTTACATTTTGCTATAGCCGCTCTGATCATTCTTTGCTCCTTAGGTAATTCTTCACTCACATCCACCAGGACTTGGAGAAGATCTTCTTGACTTGTTGAAGTTCCCCCCTGGGCAATAGATAACAATTCTTCCTGTGGTTTCTTTTCAGCTGTTTGTTTTACTTTAATTTTAGGAGATTTTGGCCTTCCAGCCTTTAAAACATTTATGTAAAAATCCCTTGCTTTATCAGTTGTATTAAGCCTGTATCTTTCTCCAGAGAGATTCACCACTAAACTGGCTGGAACATCCCATCTGTATTGTAGCTGACGATTCTTCAACTCCACCAAAAAAGTGTATTCTCTTCTAGCTCTTAACATTTTTGGGGGAATTTCCTTCATTTTCATCACTTCTTGTCCTTCCACTTCTAATTTTTTTTTATAGGTTGCTTGCAGCACTTCATTACGTACATGTCTTGTAGTAAAATATATTACTATATCTCTAGGTAATTTTCTTTGCCTGGCCACCCAGGAATTAACTCTAAAAATTTTATCCATTTGCCACATCACCTTGCCTTTTGGCATCCCCAGTGCCTGTGCCAATGCTTCCCCCATCCTATCCTTCAAGTTTTCTTTTTTATCTTCTTTCACCCCTCTGATTCTCACTGCAAACTCCATTTCTCTGTATTGTAAGAGAATCAGGTCCATCTCAGATCTCTCTATTCTCTGCTGAGCCGTATCCAGCTTGCTGCTCATAATTTCAGTAGTTTCCTTAACCTCTTCTATCTTGCAATCAAGATTTTCAGCTTGAGCAGCTAGCCCCTGAAATGCAAAAAGTATGTCTTCTCTGATATCCACATTACGTGCTGCCAATTCTTCTGTAACTATTTGAATTTTAGTGTCTATCACAGCAGTGAGATCATCTGCTACAGTTTGAATTCTGTTATCCAATACAGCTGTAAGTTTGTCTTCTGTAGTACTCAAAGCTCCTTGGATAACCTGCTGTATCATTTCAATTGTTAAAGTCTGTGTCTCCTGTACTTTAGGAACATGAGCAGGTGAACTTCCAGCACTGGATGTACCTTTTGCTGGGACTGTTTTAACTGAGGGAATTTTTGTGGCCATTTGGGGAGAGTTTATCTTTTTCCTCCTCCTTCTTTTATTTACTTTTCTTTCCTTCTTCCTGTATTCTTTAAGTTCTCCTTTTAATTAAAAAGCAGCCAAATAGTCCAAATCTTTTCTTAAATTCCAACAAACAAGTCTTAGTAAAATCCTCCTTCTAACAAATCTTTAACAAAAGAAAATTTTAAAAAATCATTTGAGGCTATGCCAGTGCTCAGATCACTTTCACTTTCCCAGCCACTCAAGCCTCAATCGCCATTTTGTTTCCAGTTAATTTGTAACTTCTGAAGGAGGCAATCCACAAATAGAAAGAAGTTAAGTCAAATACTTGCAATTAAAGTCCTCCTGGCTGATCCCATCTGCTTTTGTTGTTGAAAAAAAAATAAAATGTAAAAAAAAATCCCACAGATGTGGTCGCGGCTTGTGGCTCTGCAAAGGCAGAGACGTTTCCGGTCCGGAGCAATTGCCTGATTTCTGGGGAACTCAAACCTTCTGCCCCCACAGAAATCCTTCTGGGGGGATTTGGCGAGTTCTACCCCCACCAGCCGGCTCTTGCCTTTCCCCTTTGCCCGGGGAAAGGTTTTTCAAACCTCCCGACGGCGTTGGACTGCCGTTCAGGGGGTTTTTACGGAGCCGCGAAGTGGGCGCTCTCATTCGGGCGCCGTCCAAGCTCGCGGAGCTGCCGGAAGTCATAATATGGACTTCTTGTAAGATTATGACATCCATCTCCAATTTATGTAATTTTGTAAATATGTGTGTACTTTTGGTTGGTTAATTTAGTCCATTTATGTTAATTGAAGTCATCTTTAGTTCTTGTTCCATTGTTGTTTTCTATCTGTTTGTTGTTCTTAGTCTTGTGTTTCCTGTAATTACTTGTGTCTTTTCCCTCACTCCCTCTCTTTCAATTCTTTCTCTCTCCAATCTTCTTTTTTCTTCTTGATCTCTTTCTTCTTTTTCTGTCCAGTGTTCCTCTTGGCTCTTAGTTTCTACTTCTTCTCTGCTTTCCTGTTCCTCTTCCAACACAAAATGCTGATCAAAAAAGTCTTGTGCTTTTTCTAAACTGTCAATCTTGTATTTTTTTTCCTGCCAGGAAATTTTTTTTCCTGCCAGGAAATTTTTTTTCCTGCCAGGAAATCTAGTATTAGCCAGCGGAATAATATTTTATATTTATTCAATTGTGTCGTTAAGAAGTTATAATTTTTCCTTTGGTCTCTTATCCTTCTTGGGATTTGCTTGAGAGTCATAATTTCCTTTCCCTTGTATACAATTCTCCCTTCTCTCATCTTCCTGTAGATATCTTCTTTTACGGATTTTTTTGTGAATCTAATATGTATCTCCTTAGGCAACTTGTGGTTGCGCATAATTGGTATGGACTCTGTAGATTTCATCTATGTCTCTTCGGACGTCTTCTTTATCCCTCTGGGTCGCTTCTGCTAGTATCTCTGTCATCAGTTCTCCTAGGTCTTTGTCTTTTTGTTCCTCTACATTCTGGAATCTGAGGAAAAAAGATGCCTTTTCCATTTCTAAATATGTTAATGAGTCTTCCAAATCTTTCTTGATTGACACTTGATTTTGCTCCATCTTTTCCATTCTCTTGTCTATTTCTTCTATTTTCTCCTCCACTTTTTGGATCCTTTGCTTGTTTTCCGCAATGTTCTGTTGTATTTTTCCAATCTTCTCATCCATTTTCTTAATGTTATCTTTTATTTCTCCCACATCTATCCTCAGTTCTTCATGATTTGTCCTTGTTTCTTCATGGTTGTTTGCTATGGACTCTTGCATTTTGTTCATTCCCTCTTGAATCATTGCTAGTACCGAATGCATATTTTGCATGTTAAGGGTGGAGGTTGCCTTTTGTTTTTCTGCCCCTAACGTGGTGTCAACTGGCCTTTGCTGTGCCAGAAAAGCTGAGAGTGTCATCTGGTTTGAGGGTATCTTCTTGCTTGTCTTAGTGATCGTTGATGAACCTGTAGTTGCCTCTTTGTATTATCTGCCCCAAAGTTTCATATACTGGTTTGCTATTTAGATCTTTATGTTTCTGTCTATATTAATGTTCAAATTATAGCATCTAATAATCCTAGAATAATGCCCAAGTGGGGTAATATTTACTATTTACTATGTTGCTATTTCTCTATCACACAATCAAAATCTCTCTATATATTTCTGTATACTTATTCACAGTTTTAAATATCCTGCTTTACACCTTTGCAATATTCTTAAATAAAGGAAGGGAAAAGTGTGGGGGGAGATGAGGGAAAAGTTTAAGATTTCATTAATTCAAGAATAAATTTTCAGCAATTCATTAATAACAACATTTTTCCCTTTATAATTAATTACTATACTATTAAGTTACTATTAGCTAATGTCAATTACCCTTAATTACTATACACAATGTATTTTCGATATATGTAATAAATCTAATTTAACTAGAATATAAGTCTAAGTGTGTAAAATAATAAAAGGCTAAATAGTAAGATAAATCACTGGATAAACACATAAACTGGACTAACAAATATATATAGCAATCTAAACAATATATATGTAACTTTTTACTTAATATTTAGTAATTAATAATTAATTAATAATTAATAATCAAGTTTAAATAGCTGGATTTTACTTCATTAAATGTTATTATTTCTCCTTCTATAGTTATCTTCTTCTTTCTGTCTTGCATCATTACAATTTCTTCTCTCTATTAATTGTATCCAATGTCCTTTAAGTTAAATATCCAAATGTCCAACACTCAAAGTGTCCAGGAAAAAGACCTTAATAGAGTTAATTTAACTCCACCACTGATTAATTTCCAGACAGGAAAGTTCTGTATATCAGTCTGCTATTCACACTGCTCCTCCGGTATCAACTGCCAGTCGATCGCCTCATCACAAAAGTGGATGATCTTAACATTCTAAGTATCTGCAATACATGGTTTTATATGCCACTATCATATTTATCTGTTGTGGTTCTTTCTTCCAAGGTGTATTGCTGTTGTGGTGCAAACAGGAATGAAAACAGCAAATTAGAATAGGGTAATTCTAACACATTTAATTTTCAAAGGAACAGCTTTTTCTAGAATTAGTGGCAGCTATAAGAATCACTCCATCAAACTTGGAAGTCATAACAACGTTTATGATACCCAAGAAAAACCCCATTGGCGTTTTTACACAACATGCCAAACCAAATACTGTGCTATTAAAAAAATATCATGTCAAAACCAAGCAAAATGCTACGTCAGCATGCTTAGTGAATCAGATCATCATATTAAACAATACTATCTTTTTGTTTATTTAGGATTACCATATCATTGCCATTTTGGTTGATTCATCATAGTTCAGGCAGTACCAAAGATATGAGTCAAAATAACAGCAAAAAAACCCCAAACAAATATTTTACACTGTTCTATTGCAAATTTTGGAACCCTAAGATTGTCTGACACAAATATTTAATGGGTGTCCATATGCATGATATCATGACACATGACAAATGCCTCTTCTACTTCATTTCAGATAACCCTGGGTTAAATGTTTACTGTACAGTATGAAGAAAATGTTTATGAGCTACATACATTTGCTGCAATAGCAATTCCCCTACATACTGTAGTTTTCCAAAGCCTGAAGAGATGTAGTGTTTTAGCTGCTTTTTAGTTCCCAGCAGCCAGCATTCTTTGAGTGAACAGCCAGTATTTTATTTGACTGGCCTACAAAATGCATTCTTTCAAATAAGTTATATTGAATTATCAGAAGACAATTGAGTCAAATTCTGTTAAGGGCCATTCAGCCTGATTCAGCTCTTTTTTTAATATATGTTTTATTGGTACATTTATTCATTAAAAACATAAAAAATTCCATGTCTATTTGAACAGTGTGTTGTCTGGGAATAATTAATTTTAAGTAAAGATACAACAATAACCATAATCATATTAGTAACCTTAATAAACATATAAATATTCATTGTAAAATAATAAAACAATTACCATATTTTTCGGAGTATAAAAATCTGCCTACCAGGTATTCATCTGGCTAGTGTCCTTAGTCTGGTCAGCTTCAGCACATTAGTTTGCTGGTTTTGAGCGCGTGTGCACTTTTTAGCTGCTGCTTGGGGATAAAAAACAGCTTCTAAAGCACAGCTGATCTTTGGAGAGAGAAGCAATGAGAAAAGCAGCCGAACTCGGAAGATCGCTTCACTCACTAGCGCCTCGTTAGGGTTGGAAAAAAGCTTCGAAAAAGCTACATTCAGAGTATAAGATGCACCCAAATTTTCAGCCTCTTTTAGGGGCTGAAAGTGCGTTTTATACTCTGAAAAATACAATAGTTTATCATCTTGCAATATTTTCAATACATATTTTTATTATCTCTTTGAATTCTTTTTAAATTCTAACCTCTGTTTTTGTTAGTTAACCATTGGTAAAATACATCCCATGTTAAAAAGTATTCTGTTTCTTCCTTTTCTTTTATCTTAAGTGTCAGTCTATCCATCTCAGCCCATTCTAATTTTTTTTTATTACACTTTCATCTGTTGTGACCTCATCATTTTTCCATTGTTGTGCAAACACTATTCTTGCTGCCATTACTACATGCAAAATTATATATGTATTCCCTTTATTATGCTGTTCTGGTAATATCCCCAGCAGAAATATTTCTGGTTTCAAATCTATGTTTATTATTTTTTCTAACCAAATATGTATTTTAGTCCAGTATTTTTTTGCCTTTAGGCATGTCCACCACATATGATAATATGAATATGATTACACTTCCAACATTTAGCTGATAAGTTTTCAAACATCTTAGCTAACCTTGCTGGTGGTAAATGCCATCTATAAAACATTTTCCTTATAGGCCATTGGCATTGTTAATTTACAGTTTCTATCCCACAATTTCTGCCATTTGTCTAATTCTATTGAGTAACCAAAGTTTTTAGCCCATCTTTTCATTGTTTCTTTCACTTGCTCTTCTTCCACTTTAATACTCAATAAGTAGTTATAGTTTTTTTAAAATTATTTTTTCATCTGTCCCTAGTAATATCTGCCTAGTTCTGTTGGTTCTTTATAGAAACCATGCATTCTTGCATCTTCTCATATCTTGATTGTATTTGCACGTATGGCCACCATGCTAAATCGATCCCTTGATTAATCAATTCTTGTTTAGATTTGAGTTCCCCTTTATCATTCAAAATGTCCTTATACCTAACCATTTTTTCCATGTTAATCACATTCGGATGAATCAATGCCTCCATCATGGAGAGTCAGACTGGCATTTTTATATAGTGTCTTTACTAACAATAGTGCATTTCTGACAATGTGCCTTTGAAAAGGGGCGTTGGTCCTACCTGATACGCCCCTTCTCGTTGAGTGGAGACAGCAGCCAGACATGGGTTGTGCTCATTGGTCAGAATGAGGGCCTGAGCCTGTCAATTCAGTTAAATTCCGCCCCTGTTGCTAGGGGCTCCCAGCTTTTGTCGAAGGAGGAAGTCAGACTCGGAGTGTGGAAGAAAACAGAAACAACATGTGAGAGAAAACAATAATAACATTAGTGACCAGACTGATGAAAGGGTGGGGCTGGCTGCTGTCTCCATTCAACGAGAAGGGGCGTATTAGGTAGGACCAACGCCCCTTCCCCATTGAAGGTGGAGACAGCAGCCAGACGTGGGACATACCAAAGTTCATTGTCCCAGCTCACGGGAGGGAACAGTCTGGGCAGAAGACTCCTCCCACATATCAACACCCTGTAACACTCTCCTCCCCAAAGGCAGCCTCCTCGGAGGCAAATTTACGTAATTTATAGTGCCTAACAAAGGGGGAAGTCGAAGACCAAGTAGCTGCCCTGCAGATCTCAAGCAACAAAGCCCAAGAGGCCCAGGCAGCTGTAGTCACAGCCCTTCTAGTAGAATGAGCTGTCACACGGCAAAGACCAGAGCTTGTATGCCGTAGTAAGCATAGTTTGGATCCTACTACCAATCGTTGAAGAAGTCTCTCTGTGCCCTAAAGAAGCAGGGAGAAAGGAAATGAACAATGATTCCGTCCGACGAATATCAGCAGTCCTCCAGAGGTAGATCTGAACGTGTGCAATCATCCCTCCAATGGATTGGAAGGACACAGCAGAAATCTGGAAGAACCAGCTCCTGCAAACGATGAAAGAGAGAGTTAATCTTAGGCACAAATATAGGTTCCAACCTGAGGATCACACGGTCCGTGTGGAACACACACAAATCATCCCTGATAGACAATGCAGCAGTCTCAGAAATTCGCCGCTCAGAAGTTATAGCAACCAGGAAAGTTACTTTGCCAGATAAAAGTCATAGACTTGCAGAACCCAGCGTTCGTGCAGAGACCCCATAAGAGTGTGCAACATCAGTGAAAGGTCCCAAGTGGGTTAGAACTGGAGGACGTAGAACTGGAGAACAAAGAATTCATTCCTCGGAGGAACCTATGAATCAGCGGATGTTGCTATGATGAAAGAGTGGAATTGTATGTCAGGATCGATGAACTAGCGCTCACCTGACTCCATAGGGTGGCAGAAAGATCTTTGTCCATTCCAGTTCTGGAAAAACATCAGGATTTGCACCACAGAAGCTCAAAGAATGGAGAAGCCTTGGAACTCACCCCAGGAAGAAAGGTCCACCAAGTGGCCTAACAAATCCGGTCCTTTGATGACTGCCAAGATGCCTGGATAGTACGAAGCACTGAGACCGACCGGAATAGTACGAAGCACTGAGGCTGGCCGGGGTGTGGTTCCGCTGCAGAGCATCCCGTTCAACCACCAAGCGGTCATCTGTAACCACTCAGGTTCTTGGTACACAATCGCCCCCTGGCTGAGGCAATCGGGGGTGTATGGGGTCCTCCAAGGAGGAGACACCAATAAACTAATGAGGTCTGTGAACCATGACCTCCACGGCCAATACGACTCTACGAGTATGAACTCCACCGTATTGGTTAAGATGATTGGAAGCTACCCATATCCGGAAATTACTGGTGGAAATCACTCAGGAAAGTAGGAAGGATACCATCAACCCATTGATCAGTGGGGGTGCTGACAAGAGACCACATAGTATGGCATTGAAGTAAAGGACCGGTAGCCAGAGGGACGGTCCACTATGTTAAATGAGTGCAGAAGGACGAGACCTCCCATAGCCAAACTGATCGGCCACCATGTGACTCCTGGGAAGGTCACCCTTGTTGCTGCCGGAAGAGCTGTCGGAAGTAGAACCGCTGGTCCCCCTTCAAGAGCTATAACAGTCCACCGCAGGTGAGTGTTCCGCTACTATATAACCCTGAAGGGGTCCCTAGGCCAATTGCATTGACCTGTAACCATTGCCAACCAATGGCCAGCGAGACCCAAGGGTGGGTTGCTAACGGGGAAGTGGATGATGAAATCACAAACATTTGACTGATACGGTCATAGAATGGCAGAGGCCTTTACCAATGACAGTTCACTTTCCCTGCCCAAGGATGGTGGTACTGGTTGTCATTGGTCCTGTTGATTTCGCAGGGAAAAGAAAAAACTGTGCCTGGGTGAAAAGCCAACAAGCGGCAAGAGGCAGGGAGCACGAAAACTCCATAGTAGGCTATGGGGCTGGCAGTTACAAAATGGCTGCCCGAAGACAGCAGGAATCACAGAATTCCACAAAGAGAAGCCGTTAGTCAAAAGTCAGGACCCCACCGGCAAAGCTGGTGACTTTGGGCCACTCACAGGAGCAGAAAGCTCCACTAAAGTACAGACACTCACCAGTTCAATGTAATAGACGAATGGCTTCAGTGAGGCCTCAGGTTGTCATTCGAGATATCCATGTGACGGGAAGAGCCCAAGCCCCCATCTGGTGGTGTAACCTGAGGACGAGGTGTATAGGGTGTGAATCGAGATTCCCCCCTGCAAAGAACTGCTGGTAATATTTTCTTCTTATCCTTAGTTTCCACTAAGAAAGCTTCTAGAGGCTCCCCGAAAGTTTCATGCCTGAAAAGGGAACTGACGCTAGACGCCATTTATGTCTAGCATCAGCTTGCCAGTGGCGAAGCCACACTAAACAGCGGGCTGCAATTGATGAAGCCAAGGATTTTGCTGCAAAGCGGGCCGCATTTAAAGTAGCATCTGTAGAAAACTGTACTGCAGCTACAATCTTGTTCAAGTCCTGCTTTATTCTTGCATCCTCCGGGGAAAGCTTATCTTGTAGCTGGCAAAACCACAGGAGTGTTGATCGATTGAAAAATGATGCTGTGGAGGCGGATTTGATCGCTCAGGCCGCCCCAAGATGAGCCCGCTGCAGAACTTGTTCCAACCTGCGTTCTTCCGGTTGAAGTCCTTCTTCTGGGTCACCAGGTACAGAGGCTGAGGTTAGTAAGGCTGCCACGGGTGCATCAATAGAAGGCACTTGAAGCAGGGTAGTTAACTCAGAAGATACAGTGAAATTTTTGTCATTAGAAGAAGGCACCGGAGCCGAAGCTAAAGAGGACCACTGCTTTCTAATGACATCTAGAAAAAGTGGTGGTGTCGGAATGGCCGTCACCTGTTTTGGTGGTTCGGCAAACAATGGATCTAAGGAACCTGGAGTCGGAATAGGATCCGGCTGTGAAGAACCTCCAAGCTGTGCTGTATTCACTGCTTTAAATAAAAGTGACTTAAATAGAGCTTGTGGAAACAAACCTGTGAATGATGGTTGATCCGGATGAAGGCCCTCATCCTCTGACAACTCTGGTTCCTGAATTTCCATCTCTTCTTCCCTAGAGTGTCTGCTGACACCAGAGAAAGAAGGAGAATCTGATCCCGCCTGAGAGAGGACATCTCCCAGATCGACTCTGTCTGGAGAAGCAGAATAATTCAAATGGGCCGTATTTGTCTGAGCTAATCTGAGAGAGGGAAAACTATGAGCAGCTAGAGTTTGTTGTACTGTTGCTGCAATCATACGCTGAATGTCCTCTGGACGTAAAGAGACACAATCATGGTCACGGGCTGGGCCGACCTCCGTAGGGCTCGGACCGGAACAGAATGTATAGGTGGATGAACCACCGACACAGTGGGAGCGTTAGACTCCACATTATTGCTAAACCCCTCAGGTGGAGGAGATCCCCATAATTCAGCTGACTCAACAGACACTGGGAAGTCTTGTAGGGACAACTGATCCGGAGTCAATGATATGTCACGCCTAGATTCTCCTGGAGAAATTCTGGCCGTTATAGTTGGTGCAAGACCTTTATCTTTATCTTTGACTACAGGCTTTTGTAGAGGCTTTTCCTTGCGCTTAGCAAATTTTTCAGAATGCGGTGTGATGGATGTGCCATCCCTTAGTGCGTGCCTGGTCTCTTCCCATTTGGGAGACATAGACTGGTCACGTACTGTGGCCTGGCGTCCATGGTTCGATTTGGCCAGAGCCTTAGGCATGATTGGCCGTGATAAGTAGGATAAAACTATATATACTTCTTGCCAATGAAGGCAATTGAGTATCAGTAAATTATCAAATTCCCAAACTAAATGTACTTCAGTTAAGGGGCAACTTTGTTTCAATGTGTGTAACACAATAGTCAGGCTTTGCAGTCTGCACTTGAAATATCAAATTTCTTTGTAATAAATATGAGACCAGGCTAGTAGACACAGCCTGAAAGTCTGGAGGTCCTGAAACACGCTCAACGTGCCGTTTTGCCCTTAAACAAGATGGCGTCCGGAGCTTCACTCAGAGAGTGCCCAGCTCTCTTACTGAGCCTATCAGAATCCCCAGAACAGCTGATATTTTGGCCAGTAAATTCAGGTCTATGAGCCTATTCTATAATAAGGTTAATCGTTTGTGCCAGCTATAAGACCCTTGCTATGTGCTGACAAGCGGCAAAGAGCTGGGAGCGAAATACTCCACTTCAAAGGCTGCGGCAATATAAATCAGCTGAGGGGCAGTAAACAGTAAAAGAGGCAAATCTGTGCTCTTTAGGGAGCACGAAAGCTGCACTTGTAAACCGTGGCTATCTCAATCAGCTGAGAATCGGCTTGTTAAATTGCTGGAAAAAAGGCCGCTCCTGTTTAAAGAGCCGACAAGTGGCTAAAATTAGGGAGTGCAAAGCTCCACCACCCGCTATATAAATGGCAGTTATAAATAGGTTGGCTGAGGGCAGCAGGGAGCGCAAGACTCCTCCAGGCAAAAATGCTGTCCTAAGTTAAGACCCCACCAGTAAAGCCGATGACCTAGGGTCACCCCTCGGGGTGAAAATCCACCAACGCCCAGCCACTGACCAGTTTGATGACAGATGCAATGGAAGAATAACAGTAACGAGGCCTCAGCGTTGAATCTGAAGCGTCCTGAGGGAAAAAAATTTACAGAATGTCCAGTAAAAGGAAGAATGGTCTAGTACTAAGTCCAATAGTCAAATCCGAATAATCAGGTATGAAATAATTGAATGAATAAATTACTCTAACGCTAAAAGCTGTCAGAGCTAACTATCCACACAACTGTCCGGTCTGACGGACTGAGCAAAAAGCTGGGAGACCCTAGCAACAGGGGCGGAATTTAACTGAATTGACAGGCTCAGTCCCTCATTCTGACCAATGAGCACAACCCACGTCTGGCTGCTGTCTCCACCTTCAATGGAGAATATCTATGTATTTTATTTTTCCCTTACCATAAAACAGCATGCCACCCCAGTTGGAGATCATGTCCCTCCAAAGTTAATAGTCTTTTATGTCAGAAATTTATCCATTCTTTCACCCAGATAAGTGCAGAGGTCTGGTAGTTTAGCTCCCAGTCTGGCAACCCAAGGCCCCTTTCAGTTTAGTATCTTGTAGCAGTTTCAGCCTTATTTTTGCTTTTTTCCCTTGCCAAGTATATTTTAGTATCATTTTGCTTAGTTCTTCAAAAAAAAGATTTCTAATTTTATCGGAATTGTTTGGAATTAGATGAATAGCCCCAGCAGAACATTCATTTTTATTGTAGCTATTCTTCCTATCAATGATAGCTACAGGTTTTTCCATTTCTCCAAATCTAATTAAATTTGTTGTAACAGTTTCATATAATCAGCTTCTTTTATAGTTGCTTATCTTGCTGTTAACTGCTGTTATCTGACTTTCTTAACTATCTGAATATCTATCTTTTCTATCAACTCTTTTTTTGTTTCTTTGTGACATTTTTAACTAATATTTTAGTTTTTTCTTTATTCATTTTCAGTCCTACAACTTCACCATACTCTGCTATTATTTTCATTAACTTGGGCACAGATTCTTGTGGTTCTTCTAAAATAAATACCAGGTCATCTGCAAATGCCTGTAGCTTATATTTTTCTGTTTTTATTTCCCTCCTTTTATTTCTGAGTCTTGTCTAACATTTCTATTTAGTATTTTCAAGGTTAATAATAATAGGGGGGACAGCGGACATCCTTATCTTGTGCCTTTTCTTATGTTAAAGTTCTCAGTCATGTTCCCATTAACCATCATTTTTGTGGTTTGCTTGGAATATATTGCCTCAATCATGTTAACAAATTTTTTCCCAAAGTCCATATATTTTAATTGTAATAACATAAATTGCCAATTTACATTATCAGATGCTTTATGTGCATCTAAGACTATCAATGCCACTTGTTTTTCAGGATGCATTTCATAATATTCCAACGTGTTCAAAATAATTCTCATATTATTCTTAATTTGCCTTTTAGGTAAAAATCCATTCTGGTCTGAGTGTATAAATTTATTCAGGAATCTTTTTAATCTTTCTGCAATTATTGAGGCATATATTTTGTAGTCTGCATTTAATAGTGATATTGGCCTATAATTTTTTATCTGAATTAAATCTGATTCTTCTTTTGGTATTACAGTTAAATTTGCTTCCATCAAGATGTTTGGAATTTTGGCTTCTAACAGTACTTCATTACAAACTTGGCAGTCCCAAAGTGTCTTGAAAACATTTATAAAGTTCTGCCGTTAGTCCATCTGGTCCTGGTGTTTTATTTTATTTATTTTTTTTGTCTCTTGATCGCCTCTGTTAGTTCCATCATTGTTATCTTTTCATTTAGCATAGCCTTCCCTGTTTTAGGTAATTTGGGTAATTCAGCTTTCTCCAAATATTGTTTTATTTTTTCTTCTGATCCCTTCTCTTAATTATATAGTTTTTCATAGTAATTCTGGATTATTATCTTTTTAGTTCCATTTTGATAGTGAAGGATTCCCTTTTCATCTAACAAACTGTGTATCAATTTCTTCTCTTTCTCCTTTTTCAATTTATATGCTAACCATCTTCCTGGTTTGTTTTCTTAGATTTCTTTTTTGTGGTTCTTTCTGTAACTTTGTTTCCAGTCTTTTGTATTTGTCTGCTAATCTCTTTTTGTGTTTGCCTCTTTTCTATATTCTTTTTCTTGTATAGGTGATTACTAATCCTCAGATATATGCTTTTGCTGTATCCTATACTTTTGTAGTGAAGTTTCTTCTTTTTTATTCTCCTTGAAAAAGAAGTCCATTTCTTTCTCCATTATTTGTATAAACTCTTTATCATTTAATATCGCTTAATTCAACATCCATCTCACTTTTTTCTGTTGACCTTTCCATTTTATTTTCATTGGGTTGTGATCTGCCGATACATTTGTTTCAATTTCTATTTCTTATACATTTGTTCTTAATTCCGATGTCATCCATATCATATCTATTCTCAACCATGATTGATGTCTATCTGAGTAAAATGTATATTGGTTTTTCTCTAAGTTCTTTTCTCTCCATGTATCTTGAAGTGATAATTCTTCTATCATTTTAAAGAAGGTCCTAGGTCAGTGTTGGCTAACCTTTTTGCCATCGCGTGCCAAATGCGGGGGGGAGCGCGGGGGGGGTCACACACGCGCGTGCTGACACCCATAATTCTATGCACCCCGCCCCCACGCATGTGCACGTGACCCCCCCATGCTTCCCCCGCTTTTGGCACGTGATGGCACAGTGGGCCCGATAGATCCGTTTTCCACTCTCCAGGCTCCAGAGCCTTTCTAGGAGCCTGGGGAGGACAAAAACGGCCTTCCCCACCCCCTCCCGAGGCCCTCCGGAGGCTGGAAATGGCCTGTTTGCCAACTGGTGAGCCCAGAAGGCCCGAAAATCAGTGTGCTGGAGCTGAGCTCGCATGCCCACCGATATGGCTCTGTGTGCCACCTGTGGCATGCGTGCCATAGGTTCGCCATCACAGTCCTAGGGAGTATTTTCCATGCCTTTTTACCTATTTTCCTGCTTCTATAGTCCAGTTTTGCGTCCACAATTGAATTAAAGTCCCCTAATGCACAAATATTTTCATAATCCATTTCCATTATTTTCATGTGGAGTTTTTTTTATAGAATTCTTCTTATTTATTATTTGGCACATATATTGCTATCAAAAGTACTTGTTTTTACCTCTATCATCAAGATTCTCCCTTCTTCATCTGTGTATATTTGCTTACGGTTTATTGTTTCCTTTATATATAAGACCACCACCCTTTTCTTTTGTTGTGCTAATGAAAAATATACTTTTCCCATTTTGGGGTATTCCAAAAGCTTACTATGTTATTATTTTTTTTTGAAATTTTTTTATTTATTTTAGACATAAAACATAAAACGTATCTTTTTAGAGCAAAAAATTTGTTCCGGTATAAAATAAGCATAATTTCATCCATTACCATCTTAAAGGGAAAAAAAGAAAAAGAAAAAGAAAAAGAAAAAGAAAAAGAAAAAAAAAGTTCCAAACACAATTTTCCATTCAATCTAACATTTTGTTCTAACATTTAACATTCTATTAAGTATCACTCTTAATCTTAAATTCCAAGTCTAGACAGCTTTTTATAATATTCATTTATCATTTTAACAATCAGTATTTCATATATTTCCCTTACTTCAAAGACCCCTTAATTTGGAGACAAATTAAGTCAAAATTTAGTTTTGTAGTTTTGTTTTTTAAAAAATCCTTTTATTTGGTGAATTCAATCAATTTATGTTAATTGATAGCATCTGTAATTCTTCTCCCATCTTCTCACTTGTATATAGGTTGTATTGTCCTAGTTGATCATACTTCTCTCTGTTCCTTTACTTTTGCTCCTTTTCGTTGTGCTCATTCTGTTTTCTCAGATTCATTTTTTTCTTACCATGTAGTCTTTTCCACAATTACTGGTTCTCTTTGTCCTTTACATTCTACTTCCTCTCCCCTTCCCTGTTCTTCAGTAGCTCCAAATTGATATTCATAACATTCCTGTTCTTTATCAAATGAGTCCAATCTATATCTTTTTTCATTCTAAATTATCAAAATTCCCTCTGTTATCAGCCATCTGAAATTTACATTGAATTTAATCAGCTGACCTGTCAATAATTGATATTGTCTTCTTAGATTTCTTACTCTTCTTGGCACCTGTTTCAACATGATTTCTTTGCCTTTATATTGCAGGGGTTCATCTCTCGCTCAGGGTTGGGTTCTAGGTGTGGCTAGGTGGGGGGGGCCATGACTGATGGTGCGTGGCCAATGTGATGTCACTCACACACTCAGTCACATGATCCCCCCCAAGCCACACCCACCGAAAAGGTGGCTAAATATTTTGGGACTTTTTGAAACTTTTTTTTGACACCCCATATCCAGGTCAGGATGCATGGGGTGGCGCTGGTCATCTCAGCTTTCCCTCCATTGCCCTTCATGGGCAAAAAGTGCCCTTTCTCGCCTCTGACGGTTGCAGCCAGAGCAACCCACTCCCCAAACTTAGGCAGCAGACTCAGCTGCAGCCCAGACGAGCCAAGAAACTGCGGGGAGCCTCCCGTGTGTTGCACCCCCTCTCAGCCTTCCCCCTGTGCCTCTGCACCATTTTCGGGCACCCAGCTTACTGGGCTGCCCCCATTCCTGTCACGGCTCCAAGGGCAGCGGCTTTGGGAGATGCTGGCGGCACGGAGTCACAGGCAAAGGCTGGGAGGGGGCTGCAACACATGGGACACTCCCTGCAGTTCCTCAGCTCATCTGGGTGGTAGCTGATTGAGGTGCTTTAGCAGCCATGAGCTGCACTTTCCTCCAAGTCTCACAGAGAGAAGCAACTGTTTCCCTCTGCCGCCCACAGTGCTTAGAGGAAAGCACGGCTCATGGCTGCTACTGGGCTGCCCCAGTCCCTATCACGGCTCCAAAGACGGCATCTTTGGGAGATGCTGGTGGCATGGAAGCATGAGCGAAGGCTGGGAGGGGGATGCAACCCGTGGGGGGCCAAGTCCACTCTCCTTCACCTCTCCACACTTGTTTACCTGTTCCAGAGGGCTCGGGCTACACCTCCCTCCGACCCAGCTGTCTTCCTTGCTGGCCTCGCTCCTGAGCGAACTCTTCTGTCCTTGGCTGTTGCAAAGAAGCAGCAGCTCTGGGTGCACCACGTCCGCTTCGTTCTCTTTGAGAGCTGCTTTTCACCTTGTTTGCAAAGCAGCTCTCAAAGAGAAAGAAGTGGGTATGGCTCACCCAGAGCTGCCGCTTCTTTGCAACAGCCGAGGACTTCTTCCACTTGGAGCTCCAAGCTGCGGGGAGTGGGGGGGGGGGGCGGGTGGCTGCAATGCCGGCAGCTTCGGTGGGCTCCTTCTCTCAGTGGTTTGTTTTCTTTGACTTCATCTAGACGACTTTGTAATTAAAGGCTGCTCTGCGCCTTTTGATCTTTCTCTGGCACAGAGAAAAACGACCCTGTGAGAAGGGACTGAGCCTGCTGCTGAACTTGGAAGCTGAGAGGCTTCTTTTCTACCCACCACTGACGCACAGTGCTGAAAAGATCTCTGGTCACTGCTGCCATCTAAGCGCATGCACAGCTTTCACCGGCTGAAGGACTTTTCGGCACCCTGCAGCCAGGCAGCTGAGAGGCTTCTTTGCTCCGGTCAGCTTCAGGTGGGTGAGCAGCAGCGACCGGGGAACCGGTTCGGGGGCATGGCCTGGCTGCCATTACTACCGGTTCGGGGGCATGGCCTGGCTGCCATTACTACCGGTTCGGAGAACTACTTCCTAAAGTTTCTACCTATTCGGTAGAACTGGTCTGAACCGGGAGCAACCCACCACTGTTCTCGCTTTTTTAAGTATTTCAACTCTTATCATCTTCTTGACAAATCTGACATGAACTTCTCTTGGGAGATTATGTCTTCTCAGATAGGTTGTGTGTCTTTGAAATATTTTATCAATCTTTGCTTGTATTTCTTGTTTTGTAATTTGTAAAGCATTTGCCAGCAATTCTGTCATTTTACCAGATAGGTCTTTTCCTTTTTCCTCTTCTATGCTTTGGAATCTCAGAAAGTAAGCACCCTTTTCCATTTGCAAAGAAATCATGTTTTCCTCCAACTCTTTATTTTCCTGTGTAAGCCTTTGGTTTATATCTTCCATTTTTTTCTCAGCTTGTTCTGATTTTTCTTCTATTACCTGAATCCTTTGTTCATTTTTTTAATATCCTCTGCTGGAAATTCCCTATTTTTTCATTCATATTGTGTATTGTTTCTTTCACCTTTCCCAACTCACTCTTCACCTTGTTATGATTCTTTTATCGCCTCCTGTAAAGATTGGAACATCATCATCACATCTTTTTGAAATGAATTTGATTTCTCTGCTTGTAACATGCTCCCTATCAATCTTTGACTTGATGGACTTGATGCTGCTGCTGCTGCAGATGATGGTGCAGAAGTTGTTTTCTTTCCTAACTTGCTTAAATTTGGATTGCTTGCCATTTCTGTTTGTATCTACTTATGTCTATTAACTAGGTTAATTGGGACCTTAATTTAGTAAAATACACCACAATAATCTCCTAGCCCCAACCAACTTCTAACCCCCTTATTTTAAACCAAGGAAAGAACACTCTTTTCTCTTCCAATTTCACAATCACAATCTTTTAATTTTTATAATCCACTAGATCAGTTCAGAAATTAATCCGTAGCGTAAAATACTTATTTGCAGATAATTATTTTCCCTTCTTCTTCTTCTTCTTCTTCTTCCCCCCCCCTCCTCCTCCTCCTCCTTCTCTCAATAACTAGTGCCTGTAATCCACAAGGCCCATCAATACCCCAGTAAGTTGCAATTCTCAGTTCACTGTTCAAAGTTCACAGCTACTTCCTTCTTCTCTCCATAGTAAATATTTGTAATCCACAAGGCCCACCAATTCCCCAAGACTATAGATCTCAATCTGCTGTTGAATATATTTATAGCCCCAAAGTGTTAAAATGTGGAAAAACACAAAACCCACAGTTTGAAGTATCCAGCCAGTCCAAGAACCAAAAAAAGGAAGGAGAAAAAAAAATAAATCATCCACTTGGTCTCAAAATAAATCCAAGCTACTTTTCTTCTTCATTTTTCTGGCTCAATTTGTAATACATAATAGTTCAAAGCATAGATCAAAGCCTTTCAATATTTTCACCCTGTATCTCCAAACTTTCAAAGTAAGCAATCTGCAGGTGCTATTTTGTTTCAAACTCCTTTCCAAAAATAGCCACCATAGTCATAACAGACTTCTTCATTCCACTTGTAGTATCCTTTCCAACATTAGGTGTCATGCTTACTTAGTTTTCCATTTTTACTACAGTATTTATTTTGAAGACCAAAAAAAAACCTTTTTAAAGTCCATCCAAACTTAATAACTATAATCAGTTCCATAACCATACATGATAAATCAAATCCATTTCAATTTTTTAATGTAGGAAAAGAAAAGAAAGAGAACCAGTCCAGGCTTTCCATAAGTTTTGACCATGCCTCTTATTTTTTAAATGGAATCAGGCTTTTTCCGGATCTGTCAAAGGCTCAAAATCTTAGTCACTGCTAAGCTTTGGGAGTGGGAAATGGAACACCCTGCCTCCCCCTTTTGAGTCACACTCTTAAAGAAAAGAAAAGTTCTTGAGGAAAATTCCTCCCAGAGATTGGGGGGGGGGGGGGAAATCTCACCCAGATCACTCACGCTGCTGCTCAGTCCTTCTCAGTCATTTCTTCCATCAGGCTGACCCAGCTTGTTCTGGCCATAATGGCCATCTTCTCCTGCCGGTTTGAGGGCTTCCTCCAGACCTGCAAGGGGTTGCTTTCCTCCTCGTGATCCATTGAGTGTCCCCTCTATTTCGTCACCTCTCTGGGGTGACTTTTGGCCTCCTAGGGGGCCTCCTGATAGATAGAATTCAGCTGTCTTAGTGGAGTCCCGCTAACTCATTACCATACTGCAGTAATATCAGCCCCGCCTTTCTGCCTGATTCAGCTCTGATTATCCAATCCAAATGTAATATAATTTTTGTCCACTCCTTTCAGTTCCCAGAAAAAAATTCATAGCAATTAACATACATAAACAAACCAGGTCAGATATCACATTAAATCATAATAAGAGAATAACACACAAACACACAAACACACACACATCCACACACACTTAGAGAATAACAAATTGCTAACATTAGTGGCAAAACACTGATTTGGAGTGAGAAATGTGACTAAATGTTTCAAGGCATTGAACTGTATGTTTCAGGATTCGACCGGAAGCATTGCGGCGAGACAATCGGGGAATTAGCGGGCTCCGATGAGCTCCGCAAAAACCCGGGCTGACGAAACGTCACCGAGGGGTCTTTGGACTGGAACCGTCCTGTAGGGATGGGGATGAAGGAGAGGCACCTCGGAAGACCAAGAGGAACAGGCAAGTTCCTCGAAGGTCAGAGGTAGCTCTCTACTACTTGGCAGCGGGAGGCGGCAGCCATTGCAGCTGTCATGAAGCTGGGGCAACCGGACTAAGCATTGAGCAGGAGTGGTGAATCAAATGGAGTTTTTGAAGCCGGGTGAGTGTCAGCCAACTCACAATAAGGAATTTTTTTTAAAAAAAACCCTAGCGAAAAAATGGCAGCTACTAAGCATGGAGGGAAGAAAAGAGGATGTTAAAGTATACCTTTAAAGAGACAAAAGCCCAAATAGAAAACTGACCTTTAAACAAAATGACCTGGAAAATAATTTGGAAAATTTTAAAGCTGAAAGAAATTACCCCAAGATTGATTAAAGGATTGGAAAGAAATAAATAGATCCTTTTTCTCTCCTCTTCCTCATGAACTTTAAGAAAAACAAGAGAGAATGGATAATAAGCCCTGTAATAGAAGTGCTGTATAAACAAAGGAAAAAAGGAAAAAAGAAGTGAAAAGAGATGTTTAAATTTGTACTGGACTATAAAAATATAAAACTGATTGGATATTTTTAAAATTAAAAAGAAAAAGAGAAACTGGTTAAGATTGTTAACATAGATTGAAACAAAATGGATACTTGTTAGATAACCAGAAATTGTGGATTGCAGAGAGACACCTTCAGGAGCAAAAAGGAACACTGTAACTTGGTTTGTGTTTTGGAAAATTGTGAACTTTACAAATAACAGCCGTGAGAACTTTTTGGGAAGATTCCTTTGTTTGCAAGCAGCTTGACTTTGTGGAGAGGGGAAAAAAAGGAATACTATTGAACTTTTAAAATTGGAACAATACTAACTTAAAAAGAATAAAGAATAAAGTGGCACAGGAAATTAGACAAATGATTAAAGCAATGTACTTGTCATGGAAAATGGAAATAAGAGAAATAATTACAATGATGCATGGAGAATTAAAATCTGAGGACATAAAAAGTGAGATAGAGCATATGCAAGCTGACAAGGAAACAAAGAAGGAGAAGCAAGACACAGAGGCTAAAGATAAAAAAGATAAAGAAAATGTGGTTAAATATGAAAATGTAATTGAATATGTGGATAGTAATAAAAAATAACAACTCTGAGGGAATTGGTTTATGACTGCCTTTTCATATAGGTTTATCACTGCCTTTTCATTACCGACTTCTAGATTTTGGACTATTCTTGTAGGCCAGTCATCATGAGAGGGTGCCTCGGTCAACTATTTCTGGATGTCGAAAGGCGCTTATCTCCTTCCACTGCTGTGAGAGGGCAGTGGAGTCCGGTTTATTTGTATCCAAAACTGGCATCTCTTCTCCTCCTTCTGGATTTTAAATCACCAAAATGGTCCCACTGACCATGGACTATTTTCCACCCCAAATGATTGGATGTATTCAGTGACTGAGCTTCGCGCTCTGCGAGATTCCCCCCTCTCGCAGGTTTGGCCCTCCACTTTATCGAGGGCCTATCCTGATGATGGGTTATGGAACCCCGAGAGGTGGCACACAGCGAAAGGGAGATTGCGAAGATTTTTATATAAATTTTTAATTAAATTTGAAACGGGTTTTAGGGGGAGGGAGGGTTGGATTGGAAACAGGGTTGTGGGTTTGGGGGAAAATCTACTGAGGTTGAGACCTGGCCTGGCTAGGGATTACGATACGGGAGGCGCGGGGTTCCGGGTTAAGGAGGGGGTTGGAGCTTGTAATAACATTAGTACTGTGAGTGGGAGGGGCAGATATGGCGGGAGCAAGGGGCCAAACCAGGTTATGGGAGTGCGCACCCACTGTCTCTGAGCAGTGGCGTGCTCCGGCCCCCAAGGCTCTTCTCGTTCCCCAGGTAGATCAGACTCTCATGGCCCGGACCTTAGGCTGATGTTTGCTATGCCAGATCCGTTGTAAATAAAGCCCCCCTCATTTGTGATCTTGTTCATGAGGGGAGAGTGGATCTGGCAGGTATTACGGAGACCTGATTGGGCCAAGAGGGGGGGTCCCCCTCGTTGAAATGTGCCCACCTGGTTTCCGCACATTTCATCAGCCAAGGTCGCAGGGTAGGGGGGGGTGGCAGTTGTTATAAAAGAAAGTCTTGGTCCGAGGGAGACCACTGTTCCTCAGATTGCCGGATGTGAGTCCCTCCTGGTGAAGTGGGGCCATGGGGTGCAGATGGGCTTGCTGATCACGTACTTGGCTCCCTGCCACATGGCAGCGGCCCTGCCTGAGCTGCTTAACGTCATAGCCGGGGTGGCGGTTGATATCCCCAGGCTTATGGTCATTGGGGATTTTAATCTGCCATCCATCAGCAAAATGTCTGAAGCAGCACAGGAGTTCATGGCTTCCATGACGGCTATGAACCTGACCCAGTTAGTGCATGGCCCTACTCACATGGGGGGAAACACTCTGGACTTAGTTTTTGTCTGGTCAGTGGTTGAATGATCTTGATAGGGGATATAGAAATCGAACCCTTGTCATTGTCAGATCATTCTCTCCTTCGCTTTGACCTTCGAACCACTACACCCCACCGCAGGGAGGCGGAACCGACGAGGTGGTTCCGCCCCAGGCACCTGATGGATCCGGATCGTTTCCAGACAGAGCTTGGGCCATTTCCTGAGGCTCTAGCTCACGGCTCGAGCGAAGATCTGGTAGCCGCCTGGGATAGGGCGGCTGCTGGAGTTTTGGATTGGGTTGTGCCTTTGGGGCCTCTGACTCGGCGCTGATCTCGCTTGGCTCCTTGGTTCACTGAGGAGCTGAGGGAGATGAAACGCCGGAAAAGATGCCTAGAGAGCGGTTGGAGGGCCAGCCATTCTGAATCTGACCGAACACTGGTAAGGTCTCATATTAAGACATACCTGGTGGCAATAAAAGCGGCAAAATATAACTATTTTTCCGCTCTTATTGCATCATCAGATAATCGCCCAGCCACCCTGTTTAGGGTGATCTGCTCCCTGCTCCTTCAGGAAGTGCGGGAGGACCCCTTGGAGGGTAGAGCCAAGGAATTTGTACAGTATCTGTATGACAAAATCACTCAGATTCGGGAACATCTGGACTCTGACTGAGTAGAGTCAGGGGGGAAGATGGAGGCAGGTCTTGAGAACGTTATCTGGGAAGAGTTTGACTCGGTGACTCCCGAAGACGTGGACAGGATACTGGGTAGACTGAGCGCTGTCACATGTTTATTGGACCCGTGTCCCTCCTGGTTAGTGCTGGCCTCTCGGGAGGTGACACGAGGCTGGCTCCAGGGGATTATAAATGCTTCCTTGAGTGAGGGTGTCTTTCCTGCCACCTTGAAAGAGGCGGTGGTGAGACCGCTCCTCAAGAAGCCTTCCCTGGACCCGGCAGTGTTGTCTAATTATCGTCCAGTCTCCAACCTTCGCTTTATTGCTCCCTCAGTACCTGGAGGAATCGGCTTATCTAGATCCATTCCAGTCTGGCTTCAGGCCTGGGTACAGCACGGAAACAGCATTGGTCGCATTGGTTGATGATCTCTGGAGGGCTTGGGACAGGGGCTGTTCCTCTGTCCTGGTCCTATTAAATCTCTCAGCGGCTTTTGATACCATCAACCATGGTATCATGCTGCACCAGTTGGAAGAGTTAGGAGTGGGAGGCACCGTGTTACGGTGGTTCTCCTCCTTTTTCTCCGACCGGTCACAGTCTGTGTTGACGGGGGCTGAGGTCGACCCCAAGAGCCCTTGTATGTGGAGTGCCACAAGGGTCGATCCTCTCGTCCCTTTTGTTCAACATTTATGTGAAGCCGCTGGGCAAGATCATCCGTGGTTTCGGGGTGAAGTACCATCTGTACACTGATGACACTCAGCTGTATATCTCCACCCCAGATCACCCCAATGATGCCCTTGAAGTGATGTCCTGGTGCCTAGAGGCTGAGCGGATCTGGATGGGGAGGAACAGACTCAGGCTTAACCCATCCAAGACCGAGTGGCTGTGGTTTCCGACATCCCAGTATAGTCATTTGGCGCCATCACTGACTATTGGGGGCGAGTTGTTAGCCCCCACAGAGAGGGCTCGCAACTTGGGTGTCCTCCTGGATTCACAGCTGTCTTTAGAAGAGCACTTGACGGCTGTGGCCGGGAGGGCCTTTTATCAGGTCCACCTGATTCGCCAGTTGCATCCCTTTCTGGATCAGGACTCATTAAACACAGTCACTCATGCCCTCATCACTTCCCGCCTAGACTACTGCAATGCTCTCTACATGGGGCTCCCCTTGAGGAGCATCTGGAGTCTCCAGCTGGTCCAGAATGCGGCCGCATGGGTGGTTATGGGAGTGATGTGGCGCTCCCATGGGACACCCCTCCTGCGTGAGCTGCACTAGCTCCCGGTGGTCTTCCGGTTGCACTTCAAGGTCTTGGTTACCACCTTTAGAGCGCTCCATGGCTTAGGACCAGGGTATCTACGAGACTGCCTTCTGCCACCAGTAGCCTCTCACAGACCAGTACACTCCCATAGAGAGGGACTTCTCAGGGTGCCATTGGTCAAACAGTGTCAGCTGGCGGCCCCTAGGAGGAGAGCCTTCTCTGTGGGGGCGCCTACCATTTGGAACGAGCTCCCACCGGAGATACAGAACATCCCACATCTGCGCGTGTTCCGCCGTGCCCTTAAAACATTCTTTTTCCAGCAGGCTGGCCTGACCTGACCTCTTTTAAATTGTTTTAAATTTTAAATTGGGTTTTAAAATTGGTTTTAATTTGTTTTTTGGGGCCATAATATTTAATATATTTTAAATGTTTTTAATATTTGTATTACATGTATTTTATTTTGGCTGTTCACGCCCTGAGTCCCTCGGGAGTAGGGCAGTATATAAATTTAATAAATAATAATAATAATAATAATAATAATAATAATAATAATAATAATAATAATAATTAATAATAATAATAATAAAAAAGAGGTTTTTCGAGATTACATTGGGATTAACAATAAAAGAAATAGGGAGGATAGAAAGAGACAAACATGGAAAGAAGGGTGGAATAGAAAGAATATAAAGAACTTAAATGATTACACTGGGATTTACAGTGAAAAGATAAAAAAGAGAGAAAGAGGGTGGAAAACAATAGGAAATATAGGGCAGAAGGGAAGAATCCAGAACTTTGATATACAGAATGACAATATTGGGTTAAACAGCGGGCTAAACAGTGGTGAAATTAAAAAAAAGAAAAGAGAGAGGGAACAATGGGAAATATAGAGCAAAATAGGAGAGATTAGGACTTTAAAGCACAGGAAAGAAGGGAAAAGAAAAAGGTAAAAATAAAATAAAATGAAAATGAAAAGAGAGAAAAGGAGAAAGAAATGAAAGAGGTATTTGAGGTATACATCTAGAACCGAAATATGAATTGTAGTAAGAAATAATGGTAAATTTTATGATGGTGAAAATGAATTGAACAATAATTGAAATATTATCATTTGTATTTTTGAAATCTATATAATGATGAGGTTTTTTTTCTTTTTTAGAAATATGAATAAATTTAAATTGTAATAATTGAAATACTTTTAATGGTTTATGGTGGTGTGTATAGAAATGATTAAGTGAGGACTTAAAACAATATATAGGGGAAGCAATATGGGTAGAGAATAACAGCCAGAATATTTTTAAATTTAATTAAGGAAATTGTAATAGATGAAATATTTTTAATTGTATATTATGGTAAAAGTAGAAATTATTTTTTTTTTATTGAAAAAGTTTTAACAATACAAATTTTCCCCCTTTTTACCCCCCTCCCTAGCCACAGATTGTAGAATACATATAAAAACAATATATAAATCCTTCCCATCCCCACCCTAACCCTCCCCCTCCTCCCTCTTCCCTCCCCCCCTTGACTTCCATTATATGCAATATTAATATTCCCAAACAATATATATGTTATTCAAACTTCCATATCTTTTTTCTATATTTACTAACATACCAACATAATCATCTCAGCTAAAAGCGATATAATATTTTCTAGTCTGATACTTATTCTGTACATACTCAATCCATAATTTCCATTCCTGTATATACTTCTCATGCGTCTGATCTTTTAAAAAAGCTGAAACCTTTGCCATTTCTGCAAATCCAGCCATCTTCTGGGTCCATTGGTCAACCGTCGGTAAAACATCACTCTTCCAATGTTGGGCAATCAACAACCTAGCTGCTGTCACCATATACAAAATCAATTTAGTTTCACCCAGTGTAAAGTCTTTAACTATACCCAATAAAAAAAAATTGCGGAGAAAATTGTATTTTTTTCTTTAAAACATTTTGCATAACCCACCAGATTTTTATCCAAAAAGCCCTCACTTTCCTGCAGGTCCACCAGATGTGATAATATGTAGCATCTAAACAATCACATCTCCAACATTTTGGCTGCACATTAGGGTACATGCAAGACAATTTCTTGGGGTCTAAGTGCCATCTATAAAACATTTTATAAAAATTTTCTCGTAAATTTTGTGACTGTGTAAATTTAACATTCTGAACCCATATTTTTTCCCATGTTTCCAACATAACTGGTTGAGAGAAATTTTGTGCCCATTTAATCATACAATCTTTAACTAGCTCATTTTCTGAGTCTCTTTCTAACAGAACATTATAAACTCTCTTAATATGCATTGGACCTGTCCGCTTTATCTGTTCAACCAATTCTACTTCATATTCCATTAAACCAGTTTGTTGATCTTCTTTCCATCTCATCTGTAATTGATTGTACTGCAACCAAGTCAACGATTTCCCTTCTTCCAACAGCATATCCAAAGTCTTCAGTCGCCACCTGCCCTCTTCAAAGTAAAGTAGCTCTTTATATAAGAAACCCCCGAGTGACTTAATATTTGTATTCCACATGGTATCAGCGAGATCCAGCCAAAACGGAATCTTATAATCCCAATTAGTTCGGTGCCTTCTCCAGACTCTCAGCAAGGCATTTCTAAGTAGATGACTGTTAAACACTTTATCCACTTTGGTATCATAAAATAAGTATGCATGCCAACCCCAAACCAGGTCATGACTTTCTATATTCAACAAGTCAGTCTTAGTTTTCCCAAACCAATCACTTAATTGTATCAATGCAGTTGCTTCATAATATAGTCGAAGGTTTGGGAGTTTAAGACCACCTCTCTCACGAGTATCTTGCATTATTTTCAATTTAACTCTTGGCTTTTTATCATTCCAAATGAATTTGTTCAGTCCTTTTTGCCATTCTAGCAATGGTTTGTCTGATTTAAGCACCGGTATCATTTGAAATAAAAAGATCAGTCTAGGTAAAACATTCATCTTTACTGCTGATATTCTTCCAAGCAGTGATAACTGCAGTTTCTTCCAGTTTTGCATATCTTTTTGTATCTTTTGCCACAAAACCTCATAGTTATTTTGAAACAGTTTAGCATTGGAGTCTGTGATTTGTACTCCTAAATATTTGACCTTTGAAACAATCTCGAAGCCTGCCATTCTTTCCAGTTCCTTTTTTTTGCTCTCTGTCAGATTTTTGACAATCATTTTAGTTTTCTTCTGATTCAACCTGAAACCGGATACCATGCCATAATCTTCTATGATATTTTTCATCTGGATTATTGAGTTCATAGGTTGTGATAGGGTAACAACCAGGTCATCTGCAAATGCCTTAGTTCTGTAGTCCTTTTGCCTTATAACTATTCCAGTCAAGGAATTCGAATCCCGTATTGCGTTGAGTAAGACTTCTAAAGTTAAAATAAATAATAACGGGGATAATGGACAACCTTGTCTGGTGCCTTTTTGTATGTTGAAATTCGATGTTAAACATCCATTAATAATAAGTTGTGCATATTGCTCTTGATAGATTGCACCAATCGCTTGTATAAACCGCTCCCCCAAATCCATTTTTTCCAAAGTCTTAATTATAAAGTTCCAATTCACTCGATCAAAGGCTTTTTCCGCATCCAAAAAAACCAGCACTGCAGAGATCTGTTTATTCTTATCTAGATAGTCCATTAAGTCTATGACTTGCCTAACATTCTCCTTCATATATCTGCCTTCAATAAATCCTGCTTGATCATGGTGAATTATCTTTTGAATAACTGGCATCAATCTGTTGGCTAGTACTTTTGCAAAAATTTTATAGTCTGTGTTTAATAAAGATATTGGTCTATAATTTTCTGGTTTCTTAGGACCTGATTCTTCTTTCGGAATCAATGAAACAAAAGCTGTTTTCCATGAGGAAGGTATCTTACCTCCTAGTTGTATATTACAAAATAAATCTTTAAGATGCTGAATCATTTCTTCCTGTAAAGTTTTATAATAAATTGCAGTTAAGCCATCCGTCCCTGGAGCTTTAGCTGTTTTTAATTGTTTTATAGCAAAACTAATCTCTTCCACTGTTATCAATTGTTCCAAGCTTTTCTTTTGAATTGTTGAAATTTTTGAGATTCTCTTGTTTTCTAAATATTCATCTATGATATTATTCTGTATGTCATCTTTAGCATATAACTTAGTATAATATTCCAAAAAGGCTTTTTTAATTAGATCTTGTTGATAAACTTCTTTATCAGCATATTCAGTACTATCAATAATTCGTGTCGATGCTTGTTTCCTCAAAGTATACGCCAACCACCTGCCCGGTTTGTTAGCATTGGAAAAGGTATTATGCTTTGCAAATTGTAAGTTAGTTGCCGTTTGGTCTGCTATAAGCATTTGAAATTGATCCTTCAGAAGTTTTATAGCCATTTGCAATTTTCCGTCTGTTGGTTTTTGTATCAATTGTTGTTCTTTCTTTTTTATCCCAGATTCCAATTGTAGTCTTTTCTTCTGCTGATTCTGCCTGTGTTTAGAATTCATTTGAATTAGTACTCCCCGCATATATGCTTTAGCTGCATCCCAAACTGTTTCAATAGGGGTACCTTTGTTCAGTTTAAATTTAAAAAACTCCTTTAAATGCTTTTTGAGTTCAATTATATTTTTTTCATATCTAAATAGATTCTCATTTACTCTCCAGGATCTTCTTTCTCTTTTACCCATCTCGATTTCCATCCAGACCGGACTGTGGTCAGTCAAAGTCCTAGGAAATATCTTTATTTTCTTTACTTTAGAAAGTAAATTAGAAGTTAAGAGAAAAAAGTCTATTCTGGAAAAGGATTTGTGCCTGTCTGAGTAAAAAGTAAAGTCCAGTTCATTTGGATTTCGAATTCTCCAAATATCTTTCAATTCCAAATCCTCTTTCAGTTCAAAAAAAGCTTGTGGTAATTTATTCCCTATTTTGGCCGTGGTTTTTTTATCCAATCTAGGTTGGATTACTCCATTCCAGTCGCCCATTATTATAATGTTTGAATAGTCCCAATCCAGAATTTTTAAATGAAGTAACTTGTAAAAGTTTTCCTGCTGTTGATTTGGGGCATATATTCCGACCAACAAGATTGGTCCACCATCTGTAATAACTTCAACTGCAATATATCTTCCATCTTTATCTGCTTCTATAATTTTAGCTACAAGTTTCTTATTTATATATATCACCACTCCATTCTTCTTTTCCAAATTTGAAGCAGCAAATTGCGTTCCCAATTTTGAATTTATCAAGTATTTCTGATCTTGCAATTTTACATGAGTCTCCTGTAAACAGATAACATCATTATGAAATTGTCTCAAATAGTGAAATATCTTCCTTCTTTTTTGCGGAGAATTCAATCCGTTAACATTCCAAGACAAAAATTTAAGTGCCATTTGACCCTGTCTGAAGTTTTGAGAGCAATTGTTGAAGATTCTCTCCTATGGTAGCAATCTTCGGTTTAGCTCCTCCCATGACTTCAGCTTGCTGCTTATCTTTAGGTCTTTTCTCACGCTGTGGCTTTATATATTCTTGCTGCTGTTGCTTCATTTGTTTAGACATTGCTCTGGTTATGCGTTGCTCTTCCACTTTGGATGTTGTTACTTCCAAAGCCATCGCCTCCTCTGTGATGGTTTTAGACATTTCTTCCAAAGGAGAAGCTTCAAATGGTACAAAAGGGTCAACCACAACACCACCTACTGCTCCCATTAATTCTCTTGCCTCCCTTTGCGACTGCCTTATTTGTGCTTCTGTTTCTTGATCAATCTCAGCTTGTAATTGAGCTTCCTTATCTATTGGTGAAGATGTGCGTGGAGGAGGAGAGCCCGCTTTCAAAACGTTGTAATAAAATTCTTCTGCTTTTTCAATAGTGTTAAGGCGGTATCTCACTCCTCGCAGCCTGAGTATTACACCTATTGGGGCATCCCACCTAAATTGTATGTTCTGTCTTTTCAATTCTGTCACCAAAAATCCAAAATCCTTTCTATCTCTTAACATTTTAGGTGGTAGTTCTTTAAAAACTCCAATCTCACTTCCATCAACTTGGACTGTTGTAACAAAAGAATTTTGCAAGATTTCATTTCTCATTCTTCTATCTGTAAAGTATATAACCACATCTCTAGGCAGTTGTCTTTGTACCGCCACACGAGAATTAACTCTGTAGACCTTGTCCATCTTGCACAAGACCAGATCTGGTTCCACTTTCAACATAACTGCCAAAGCCTCTGCACAAATTTTCCTAAGATCTTCCCTGGTGTTCTCTTTTACACCTCTCAATCTGATAGCATATTCCATTGATCGAAATTGCATCATAGTAATCTCATTTTGCATTTTTTGTGTAACTTCTTCAATTTCTATAATTTTTGAGTCAGAAGCTCTGAATTTGGTCTCCATCTCTGAGGCAAGATTCTCCACTTTTTTATCAATCTGCAACACTACCTCAGACAGGCCTTTAACCACTGTTTGAATATCTTGTTTAACTGCATCATATTTCTCTTGAACCATTCCTTTAACCTCCTTCTCTGATCTTTGAATTTCTTTAATAATAAGATCATATTGGCTTTCTTCCTTTGTCTGAGATTGCAACTCCGCTGTTTGAGGCTGTTTCTGTTTATATGTGGGGGAGCCCCCCCCGGTTGCTTTGTTGCCATTTTACCTCTTAAGGATCTTCCTTTTCTACAAAGTCTAGCAACTTTTCCCAAAAAGTTCTCCAGATTCAATCAGGTCTATAAAAGTCAATTGGTATTTTTATTTTATATTATTTTGTTTTTTGGATACTTCTGCCTCTTCCAGCCGGATTTGTTACTTTAAAATGTAGCCGGATACAATGATCAGATTACTTTTGCTTTCAGCTCTCTCTACTGAAAGCAAGCGCCATTTTTTTTTCCTCCCCCTTTCTCAGAACCAAATTACTTTCACTTTAAGAACTCTTTAAAATAGTCCAAAAAGCTTCCAATACTTGCTGTTTAGTGAGAAGTTTGAAATCTTCCTTATTTTTCGTTGTTATTGGTAATGCTGCCGCGCTGTCTTGTTCTGTTTTGAAGCAGAGTTTCCCAGTCGTCCGGAGCTTCAGCGAGGTGGATAGGGAGTCCCACCCTGTTAACTCCCCAGAAGCAAGAAAAGCTTTCTGGGGGTCTCACAGGGGACTCTACCTGCAGCCGCTGGCTCTCCTCACAAGCCCTTTACGTCTCGGAGTTTTTCGAGCCGTTTCAGTTGCCGAAACGGCTCTTTTACGGGCGATCGGGCTGGCGGTCTTCAAAGGACCGTCCGCAACAGCTGACGGCAACAGCGGAAGTCCTCTGCGGGAGGGAGGAGGTAAAAGTAGAAATTATTAAGATGTGGTTTGGAGGAACATATGGGGAAATTTTTCTGATGTATGAAAATGGAACTAATCAGAATAGGCACATTTATATTCTTTTTTTCTTTTTTTTTTCTTGTTTGAATATATAAATGGATCTGGTTGCCCTGAGGAATACCCCCCATTCCTGGGAGTGGCCTGCTGGCCTGGCAAAGATCTACCTTAATGACGGGTCCTGGGATCCCGAGAGGTGGCATATGGGTCTTAGGGGTTTTAATAAAGGGGCTTTGTATAGTTTTTTATCTAGGTTTTTAAGGGGATCGGGGAGGGGGGGTGGGCTATGATATCCAGCAGGTTGCTGGGGGGGGCTCCTCCAGACCAATGGCAGACCAGGCCATGAATGGGTAGCGGTGGGGTTGGAGCCGGGCTGGGGTCCCCGGGCACCCCGGGGGAGAGGGTGGGAGCCCTGATCCCGGTTGCAGTTGGGAATGGAGGCAGATGGATGAACCGAGGGCCGTATCGAAATCTGGGAGCTCGCCTTCGCTTTCTTCGAACCGTGACGTGCTCCGACCCTCCTGGTTCCATCCGACTCCCTGGGGGTTGAGAGAGGGGGTCTCTGGGCTCAGGCTGGTCTATTTTAATGCCAGGTCTGTGGTTAACAAAGCTCCCCTCATTCGGGATTTGATTGAGGAAGAAAACACAGACCTGGCTTGCATTACAGAAACCTGGTTGGGCTCAGAGGGAGGTGTCCCTCTGACAGAACTTTACCCACCAGGTTTCTGGGTGCTACACCATACGAGGGCCCAGAGGAGGGGAGGGGGGTGGCGGTTGTTATTAGGGAGACTCTTAGTCTGCGGGAGGTCACTGTTCCCCAGATAGATGGGTGTGAGGCCCTCCTCATGAAGTGGGGCCCGCAAGGTCAGTTGGGCCTGTTGATTGTGTACCTGTCTCCCAGCTGTGTAACAACGGCCCTGCCCGGGCTGCTCGATGCCCTATCAGGGCTGGTGGTGGAGTTTCCAAGACTTATTGTACTGGAGGACTTCAATCTGCCATCCCTGGGCGGAGCGTCGGGGTGGCCCGGGAGTTCATGGCCTCCATGGCAGCCATGGACCTGACTCAGATTATCTGGGCCCGACTCACAAGGGGGACCACATGTCTGATCTTGTTTTTATCTCGGAACAGTGGCAGGTTGAGTTCGGTGAGGGAATATCTATTATTTACCCCCGTCATGGACCGATCACTATCTCCTTCGGCTAGGCTTCCAGTATGCCACCCCTCCTCACTGGGATGCAGGACTGACCACCTGGTTCCGCCCCAGGTGCCTGATGGACCCGGAAAGGTTCCAGATGGAGCTTGGGATGATACCTCTCTCTGTCACACACACACCAGTCACGGCCCTGGTGGATGCCTGGGATGAGGCAGCCGCTGGGGCTCTCAACTGTCGTTCCTTTGCGGCCTCTGATTCGGCACAGATCTCAGTCGGCTCCTTGGTTTACTGAGGAGCTCCGGGAGATGAAGCGCCATAGGAGAGGCCTAGAGAGCTGTTGGAGAGCCAGTTGTTCCAAATCTGACTGTGTTCAGCTAAGGTCGTTCACTCGATCATACCTGGTGGAGATGGCGGTGGTGATCTCATCGCGTCTGCAGAAAATTGTCCAGCTACTCTGTTCGAGGTGTCCTGCTCCTTCTTGAATCAGAGGATGGGGGTGCACCTTTTGCAAGGGCGGGCCGAGGAGTTTAGCCAGCATCTGCTGGACAAGATTGCTCAGATTCGGGACGGCTTGGATTCTGACTGGACAGGGTTAGACAGTGGGGAAGCGGGTCTTGTTATTTGGGAGGAGTTCGATCCTGTTGCCCCTGAGGAAGTGGACAGGATCATGAGGAAGCTGAATGCGATCACGTGTGTATTGGACCCGTGCCCCTCCTGCCTGGTCTATTCAGCTCGGAAGGTGACATGTGACTGGATCCAGGCTGTGATAACTGCTTCTTTGGATGAGGGAAGCTTTTCTGCCACCTTGAAGGAGGCAGTGGTTAGGCCCCTCCTCAAGAAACCTGCCTTAGATCCAGCTATTTTGGGTAACTTTCATCCGGTCTCCAACCTTCACTTTCTTGCGAAAGTTGTTGAGAGCGTGGTGTCACGTCAGTTCCCGGTGGCCCTGGATGAAGGGGAGTACCTTGATCCATTCCAATCGGGTTTCAGGCCCGGATACAGCATGGAGATGGCATTGGTTCCACTGGTGGATGATCTCTGGAGGGCTCAGGACAGAGGTTATTCCTCTGTTCTGGTCCTATTAGATCTTTCGGCGGCTTTTGATACCATCGACCATGGTATCTTGCTGCGATGCCTCAAGGGGTTGGGAGTGGAAGGCACTGTTTTGTGGTGGTTCTCCTCTTACCTCTTGGGTCGTACGCAAGTGGTGTTGGTGGGGGGGCAGAGGTCGGCCATGAGTCCCTTCACTTGTGGGGTGCCCCAGGGGTCGATACTCTCGCCTCTTCTGTTCAACATTTACATGAAGCCACTGGGCGAGATCATCCATGGTTTCAGGGTGAGGTATGCTGATGATACCCAGCTTTTTATATCCACCCCGAACCAGCCCAGTGATGCCCTCAACGTGATGTCTTGGTGCCTGGAAGCGGTACAGATCTGGATGGGGAGGAACAGGCTCAACCCTGCCAAGACCGAATGGCTGTGGGTACCGGCATCTCGGTCCGATAGAGAGGTTCCATCTTTGGTTATGGGGGTGAAGTTTTACTCCCTGTAGACAGGGCACACAACTTGGGTGTCCTCCTGGATTCACTGTTGAGCTTAGAGGATCATATAATAACCGTGTCCAGGGGGACATTTGCCCAGGTTCACCTGGTGCGCATGTTATGCCCCTATCTGGACCGAGATGCCCTACACATGGTCACTCATGCGCTAGTCACCTCCCGTATTGACTACTGCAATGCTCTCTACTTGGGGCTGCCCTTGAAGACCACTCGGAGGCTTCAGCTGGTACAGAATGCGGCCGCACGGGTTGTGATGGGAGGGTCCCGATACTCCCATGTTACACCACTCCTGCGCGATTTGCATTGGTTGCCGGTTGCTTTCCGGGTGAGATTCAAAGTGCTGGTGATTACCTATAAAGCCCTTCATGGCTTAGGCCCAGGATATCTGTTGGACCATCTGTAACCAGCAACAGCTCCCCATCGCCCGGTGCATTCCCACAGGGAGGGCCTACTCAAGGTGCTGTCAGCTAGACAATGTCAGTTGGCGACCCCCAGAAGTAGAGCTTTCTCTGTGGGTGCTCCCACCCTTTAGAATCAACTCCCCCTGGGGCTCCGGTTGGCCCCTGACCTTCGCACCTTCCGCCGCAAATTAAAAACATGGCTGTTGAAATTGCTCAGCCTGGACTGATGGGGTTTGGATTATTTTAATGTGTTTAATATGTGTTTGATATGTATTTTAACATGTTTTGTCTGGTTTGATTTTGATTGTTGTGAGCCGCCCTTAGTCCTATAGAGATAGGGCGGCATACAAATAAAATAAAATAAAAATAAAAGAAGTAAATAAAAGATATTTACATAAGTAATTGATTATATTAAAATGTTGGACTGTATTACTTAAGAAAATGTAAGTTATAAAACAAGTGGATTCACTATTTCTATAAGAATTGAACAATTGTAACATCACAAATTATTTATTCTGATGATGGATATAGAAACAGATGGCAATGAGAAGGGGTTTTAATATAGAATGGAAGGGAAGGCTGGAATTTGGTTAAAATTAGAGATGAAAATGAAGGGTAATATTGGTAAAAAATAGATGAAAATAAATACTATGACAAAAAGGAGGTATAGAAATTGTAATTTTAGTTGTAAGGATTAAAGACTGTTTAAATTTGTTAACTGGCCAAATACTCTGTTCGGCAAAAATATATTGTATGTTTGTGTGTGTGTGTGTGTGTGTGTAAAAAATAAAGAAAAACTTTTTACAAAAAAAAAAGAATTGTATGTTCTGAGGAAAGAGTCTTTGATATAGATCTATATCCAAAGTTGCTCAGCAGAGGTTCATTTGCTGATCTGGGAAAATTCATATTCATATTGTGTTGTTGCTCGACACAATTGATCACCAGCAACTTTTCTCAGTTGGCATCTTCTCAACCCCACTGAAGAAATCCCACAGCTGTGAACTGGACCAGGGGTCCTCAACCTTTTGGACTTCAGGGGCCACCAAGTTCATAATTTTAAATTTTGCGGACCACTAATACGAATCCAGCAGGCTGCTTGCTGAAGCACCTGGACTCCCAGTGACGGGATGGGGTCCTTCGGGCATTCTCCCTCCTCTCTCTCTCTCTCCCCCACTCTTTCTCTCTCATTCTCTCTTTTTCTCCCCCCCCTCTCTTTCTTTCTCTCTTTCTCTTTCTCCCCACTCTTTCTCTCTCTTTCTCTCTTCCCCCTTTCTCTCTCTCTCCCCCATTCTCTCTCTCATTCTGATTCTCTCATTCTGATTCTTTCTCTCTCTGATTCTCTTTCATTTTGTCTCTCTCATTCTCTCTCTGATTCTCTAATTCACTCTCTTTCATTCTCTGTCTCTTTCTCTGTCTCTCTCTCTCCTTCTCCTTCTTCTCTCTCTGTCTTTCTCTTTCATTCCTTGTCTCTTTGTCTCTCTTTCTCATTCTGATTCTCTCTCTCTCTCATTCTCTCTTTCATTCTCTCTCTCTCTCATCTCATGGGCCAGCCAGTGTCTTGGAGCTGAGAGGAAGTCAAGTATCTCTCTGAGAAACTGAGGTGTGCGGAGCACCAACAAGGGCCGGAAGAAGTGTGGGAGCGAAGCACTACTTGAACTTGTGTGGCATAAGCATTCGCCTTGGTATATTTGCACCAGCCGGTGGCACAAGGCAGCCCTCGTCTCTTGCCACTTGGGACTTGGAGCGGTAAATGGAGTCTGGTTCAGGGAGCAGCCAGATTTTGCTCTCCATTGCGGATGCCAGATCAGCCCCCTGCAAGCTCTCATCTCTTGAGGAGCCCAACCAAAATTTCCAGCGCCACTTCAGGGAGTGCTCCTTGAGAGGCAAGACCTTGCAGGGGACCGATCTGGCATTCCACAATGGAGAGCAAAACCTGGCTGCTCCCCGGACCAGACGCCATTTATCACTCCAAGTCCCAAGTGGCAGGAGACAAGGGCTGCCTTGCGCCACTGGCTGGCACAAATATACCGAGGCGGAATGCTGTTGCCATGCAAATGAAAGTAGTGCTTCGCTCCCGCAGCTTCCAGCCATTGCAAACGCCGCTTCTTCCCACTTGTGCCGCCCCCTCCCCCACCGCCACAACAGCACCATTCATTCTGGACGGCGAGGTTTGCGCTCCTTTTTCCGTATTGCACCACCTGCAAAAATGCAAAAATATGAAAATTTCTCAGCGGACCACCAAAATTTTCTCATGGACCACCAGTTGGTGACCACTGAGCTAGACTGTGGAATCAGAAAAACAATTACACTGGCAAACTGCTTCTAGTTTGTTTCTAATAAAAGCTGATAATCTCCATATAGTTACCAGAGTTTGAGTTTGGCTTCAGGAAGAAGACCTTGGCCTTAAAACAATATTGGCCTCTTACAAATCTTTAAAACAAATGGCCTGAATGCAGTAAAAATGAGAAAGTCTTTAGGTGTTAATGCTGCATGCTAACTTTCACAATCCAACATGTCCCACTTCCCAAAATGGTTCAAATTTCAGAGAAAGCACACATAGCACTGTGTTATTAATGGACTCTTTTTCAATAATTGGCAACAGAAGAGTCACATGAAGCAAGTAAAAAAATGGATATTCAGGGAAAAAAATTTTTTAAATGAGTCATTGGTATCATTACCACACTTAAGCAACCGTTTGTCATACACCACTGTGAAGTCTTCTGGCTTGCTGATATATCTTTCACAGGGACATCGGTAATTGCTTTATGAAGTCTGGATGTCTGGAGATATTGATTACTAGATAAAGTTAGGTTGAGAAGTGCAAAGGTTTTAAGGGAGTACAAAAATGATGCCTACCTAGGTAGTTCAAATACTGTTGGAGGCCCAAATACAATGGCCCTGACTCTTCCACACCTCGTGCCATATTAACTAAAAAAGGTGGAGTAGGATATAAGAGTGTTGAGAATTTACTCAGTAGCTTTCTTTGTGTATTATCTGCCTGCTGTTTGTCTAAGACAGGGGTGTCAAACTCAAGGCCCGCAAGCCAGATCCAGCCCATAGGGATCTGGCTTGTGGGGCCACTCAGGAAACAGAGACGGACCAGTCCATGGTGCCTCTGCCATTGAAAATGGAGCTTCATTTTTCCTGGCAGAGAATTGCAGGAGGCCATCGCAACCAAAAATGGATCCCGCGAGGGCCACACATGGCCCTCCCAAGCTCCATTTTCACTAGCAGAGGCCGTTGCAGTGGGAAACAGAGCCTGCAAAGGCCACACGTGACCCTCCCGAGCTCTGTTTTCACTGGCAGAGAGTTGCAGGAGGCCATTACAGTGGGAAACGGAGCCTGCGAAGGCCGCACATGACCCTCCTGAGCTCTGTTTTTGCTGGCAGAAGGTTGCAGGAGACCATCACAACCGAAAACAGAGCCTGTAAGGGCCACAGGTAGCCCTCCTGAGCTTTGTTTTTGCTGTCAGAGGGTTGCAGAAGGCCATTGCAGCTGAAAATGGAGCCTGCTGCGGCCACACATGGCCCTCCTGATCTCCGTTTTCACTGGCAGCGGTTTTGGCCTTGTCACAGCCAAAAACGGAGCCTGTGAGGACCGCACACAGCCCTCTCAAGCTCCATTTTCATTTCAAGCTAACCACACCCACCCTGGCCATGCCCACCCCGGCACCCCAAGGTCAAATACAATCCTTCAGAAATCAAGTTTGACACCCCTGGTCTAAGAGATTGGTAATCTAAAATCAATTCCTAGACTGCCCCTAAAATTAGCTGTAAGAGGCAGAGATCACAAAGGAAAACCTTACCTGGAAATGTTCTGGACACAAGTTAGGTGGTTATTGATTAGTTTAAAGATTTTTGAAGTTTAAAAATCTTGATGTTTAAAGAGGGAAAGTAAGATATGCTATAACTTCTCTTTAATTGTATATGTATTGTTTCTTCATCTCTCTTTTCTTCTCCCAAACAGTAAGTACTGTACTGTACTGTAAACCAACCGAAAGATAGAGTAATTGCACCATCAGCAGTTTCAGTGCTGCTAAGCATAAGCTGGTGAGAATTCAGAGGAAAATGAAATATGCACCAGGCTGAGAAAGGACGACACACGCAGAGACAATAGTAATAGAAGTACCTCAAAAATACAATCCAGAAAAGCAAATATGTCCTGACATATAATCAGAAAATTAATTATGAACATCCAAGTTCACTGAAGAGTGAACAAGTTTAACCTGGCATTTTAATAAAAAACAGGTTTTTTAAAAAAGAAAAGAAAATAATTATTTTACTCTTGTTTAGGAAGTTGCTTATAAGATAATATTCTTTACTGAGCATTCTGTTCTATTGACTATTTTCTCTTATTCTTTGTTAAATGCAGTTAAAAATTATGCATGGTGTCTTGACCAAATTCTTTTTACGGATTATATTTTATTATTATTTTTCAAGGCAATTAAGACAGCCTACATAAATAATTGGTTGGAATATTGTATACCAATATTGTAAAGATCCTTTTAACAGACACACAGCTACATAAACACATATGTAAATTTATAATGATATTATACTAAAATCATGCTATTAAAACAACAAATTTAAATGTCTATGCTTTTAGTTATTAAGAGCAAAGGAAAAAATTCAAAAATCAGACATATTTTTATTAATAAAATTAGAAATTTATTATTGTCCAAAATTATTTATTAAATGCTTGTTCCATCTTCTCAGATCAAAAGCTAAGATGGCTAATTATAATATGTGACAGATCATATTCAATAAATCAGTGTTATAGTATAAAAACTACATAACTAATACATCAAAAGTATTTTCTTATCCTCTCCTTCCAAATCCTTTTCTTTTTCTATCATGCCTTTTTTATTTGCAGCAAAAACCACTGTATTATTGATGCATAATCTTCTCTAGAAACCTTTTTGCAGGTGAAGAGCAGGATTTTTTTTCAAATAAATAAATAGTAAAATGAGAAGAACATTAGCAGAAAAGATCTAATATCTAAAGATAAAACTACAGCTAGATAGAAACATAGATTTGATTGCATAAGGTAGTTCACATTCAAATTTCACATTCAAGTGTTGTTAAAACAATTTTAATTCAATATTATATAATTTATATGTATGTACAATATGTGTAGTTGAATCATGTGCCTGCAGGGAGGAAAGTGCTCCAGTTTCCCTCATGGGTAAATCTGCATGTTTTAGGGGGAAGGGGAATGTCTGTTTGAGAGAGTGAATCATGTGACTGCAGGGAGGAAAGTGTCCAGCTCTCCTCATGGGTAAACCTGCTTGTTTTAGGGGGAAGGGGAGTGTCTGTTTGAGTGAGTGAATCATGTGACTGCAGGGAGGAAGATGCTCCAGTTCACCTCATGAATGAATCTGTTTGTTTCTAGGGGGAGGGGAGAGTGGCTGTTTGATTGAGTGCAACTGGGAAGACTTGTTAGCTGTGTGCGTGGGAAAAACTGGTTAGATGGTGTCCGTCAGCCTTGGAAGGCAACTCATATAGGAGAAGGAAAACTCCGATCTCAAACCTCCACTGCCTTGTGGCTATATCTATTACTGGAAAAGGCTTCAGGAGTCAACCTTGAGGCAAAATCCAGAGCCAGAGTCCCGGAAGCAGTTCATGACTGTGTACAGTCACATTCTGGTAACTCCTACGATGCAGCTGGAACTAATCATATCATCTTTGCCATTCCATTGGACTATTTCAGCAACATGGAGAGTGGGGAATCTGCTGCTTGGGTAACAGTCTATCCTCCATATTAATCTACCCAGGCCCCCTGCTCTAGAGAAGACACTCCAGCTTTGCATACAGCATTGAAACAACACGGGAAGTGGCAGTTACCGGTTATATGTCTTTGCTTGATTGGCGTAGAGCGTGACACCAGGAGCCACATTCATCAGTGGGAGAGGTCATTGTACTTCATTGGGCAGCTACCACCTACCTTAAGCTGGGCAGCCCCCAGCCAGTAAGGTGCTGCCCTGCCATGGTCTGTTAACCTCACAGGGTGCATGGGGTTTAGGGTCAAAGCTGACAAGCAGATTGATAACGTTGCACCATGCAACAAACATAAGAAAACTTTAGCCCTAAAGTTGAGCATCTGGAATGTTCGGACAATGACCCCCGACCTTTCTGATGATTTACAAGAGATATATGACGTACGTAAGACAGCTGCCATTGACATGGAGTTGAACAGACTGCAGATGGACATCATTGCCCTTCAAGAGACAAGACTGTTAAACTCGGGATCTGTTAAGGAGAGAAACTTCTCATTTTTCTGGCAGGGAAAACCATCAAACGAGTCTAGGGAATATGGGGTTGCCTTCACGGTCAAAAACACCCTACTAGGATCCATTACTCCACTTACTTATAGTTCTTGGCCCACTTGTTTAGGTCAGTTCGGCGTTGGGAAGTTGAATGAAAATGGCCAATGCCTGCTGGAGTTTTGCTACTACTATGGTTTTTGCATTAGCAATACATACTTTAAAACAAAGCCTCAACACAGAGTCTCTTGGAGACATCCAAGACTGAAGCATTGGTACCAGCTCAACTTGATTCTTACCAGGTGCTCCAACCTCTGCAATATTACAATCACACGCAGCTATCAGGGTGCTGATTGTGATACAGACCACTCCTTGGTGTGCAGCCGAACAAAACTGCAAACAAAGAGATTGCATCACTCAAAGAAGGAAGGAAGACCACAAATTGACATCAACAAGATGTCAATCAGGGCAAAGTGGAGGAATTTGCACAAGCACTCAAGGAAACTCCCAGGTCCGGCTGAAGCAAAGGCATCTGAACGATGGGAATATTTCAAGAATGCTGTTTATAACACTGCCTTGCAGGATTTGGTAAAAAGATCAGAAAGACAGCAGATTGGTTTGAAGCCCATTCGGAGGAGTTGACGCTAGCCATCGAGGAAAAAAGGAGAGCTGTAATTGCATATAAAGCAGGGGTGAAATGCTCCTGGTTCAGACCGGATTGCTGGATCCGGTAGTGATGGTGATGGGTGGTTTGGAGAACTGGTAGCAAAAATCCCTGCCCCCCCCCTCATGCCCAGCTGAGCCGCGCGATCATCAGAGGCTTTTTTTTAACTTTTAAAAGCATTTTTTCTACCACCTCTTCGGCCGAAAAAATGCTTTTAAAAGTTAAAAAAAAAAACCTCTGATGATCGCGCAGCTCAGCTGAGATCGTCAGAGGCTTTTAAAAGCATTTTTTTCTGCAACCTCTTAAGATTGTAGAAAAAATGCTTTTAAAAGTAAAATAAAAAAAGTTACCCCAGTCACATTACTCCCCCCCCCCACCAAGCCACACCCACAGAACCAGTAGTAACAAATTTTACATTTCACCAGTGATATAAAGCCTGTTCCAGTGAGTGCAACCTACAGGTTCTGCGAGCTGCTCGTTGCAAAGTCCAACAGACCACCAGGAGATGTGCTAACAATTATTGGCTGCAACTTTGCTCTCAGATCCAGATAGCAGCTGACACAGGCAACATCAAGGAGATGTATGATGGCATCAAGCAGGTCTTAGGTCCAACACAGAAGAAATCTTCTCCTCTGAAGTCTGCTATAGGTGAGGTTATCCAGGACTGAGCATAGCAGATGACACACTGGGTGCAGCACTACTCTGAGTTATATTCCAGAGAAAATGTAGTAACTGAAGAAGCATTAAATAACATTGAGTGCCTACCTGTCTTGGAGGAGCTTGACAATGAATCAACTTTAGAAGAACTAAATGTGGCCCTCAATTCCCTTGCCTCTGGCAAGGCACCCAGGAAAGATAACATCCCTGCCGAAGATCTGAAGTGCTGCAAAGAGAACATCTCCACTGAACTGCATGAAATCTTCTGTCTTTGTTGGAGGGAAGGTGGAGTACCACAGGACAGGAAGGATGCAAATATTGTCACACTGTACAAGAACAAAGGTGACAGGGGTGATTGTAACAACTACCGCGGCATCTCTCTTTTTAGTGTTGTAGGGAAGCTGCTTGCCCGTGTTGTACTGAAGAGGCTCCAGGTGCTTGCAGAGAGGGTCTATCCAGAATCACAGTGTGGATTTCGAGCCAACAGGTCTACTACTGACATGGTATTTCCCTTAGACAGTTGCAGGAGAAATGCAGGGAACAAAGACAGTCACTTTTCGTAGCCTTCAAAGATTTTACAAAGGCTTTTGACTTGATTAGCAGGGATGGCCTTTATAAGATTCTCCCCAAGATTGGATGTCCACCTCAGCTGCTCAACATCATCAGGTCCTTTCATGAGGAAATGAAGGGCACTGTAGTTTTTGTTGGCTTAACATCAGATTCCTTTGATACTCAAAGTGGAGTGAAGCAGGGCTGTGTCTTCATGCCAACTGTATTTGGGATTTTTTTTGCTATCATGCTGAAACATGCTTTTGGAACTGCAACAGAGGGTATTTACCTCTGGACCAAATCAGACGGAAAACTCTTTAATCTCTCTAGATTGAGAGCAAAGTCTAAAGTCCAGCTGAAATGCTTATGGGATTTCCTCTTCGCTGCCGATGCTGCCGTCACTGCTCACTCTGCTGAAGACCTTCAACAATTTATGGACAGTTTTAGCAAGGCCTGCCAAGACTTTGGACTAACAATCAGCCTGAAAAAAACCACAAGTCATGGGTCAGGACATTGATTTACCTCCCTGTATGACAATCTCTACACAAGAACTGGAGGTTATCCATGACTTTGTGTACCTCAGCTCAACTATCTCTGACACTCTCTCTTTAGATACTGATCTGAATAAACATATTGGTAAAGTGGCCACCACATTTTCCAGACTTACAAAGAGAGTATGGCTTAATAAGAAGCTGACGGAACATACAAAGATCCAGGTCTATAGAGCCTGTGTCCTGAGCACACTCTTGTACTGGAGTGAGTCTTGGACCCTTTATGCATGGCAGGAGAGAAAGTTGAACACCTTTCATATGCGCTGTCTCCGATGTGTTCTTGGCATCACCTGGCAGGACAAAGTTCCAAATAGCGCAGTCTTGGAACGTCCTGGAATGTATAGCATGTCTATACTATTGAAACAGCAATGCCTGCTTAGTGCTAATGATTGAACTAAAATTGGAAACAAAAATAATATTATTAGCAGCCATTTATGCCCCAAATGGAAACCAAACAGATTTCTACAAAAAATTACACAATCAGTTAAAAGAGTTGGATTATGAAAATGTTTGTATTGTCAGCGATTTTAATGCAATAGTAAATCCACAAGAAGATTACCATAGTAACAGGAAGAATAAAATTAAAAGGAAAATATTGCCACAAACATTCAAGGAACTGGCACAAGAAATGAGTCTCCATGACACTTGGCGAGAATTAAACACCAAAGTAAAACAATATACATATTTTTCTGCCCCCCATCAATCGTGGTCTGGGCTGGATATGGCTTGGATGATACCTCAACTAAGTAAAGAAACATATGATATAGAAATTATGCCTAGTATATGGACCGACCATAACCCCATCAAAATAGTCTGGAAAGGCTTCCGAAAACAGAAAAGATGAAAAATGGATATAAGTATAATAAAGGAAAAAGAGTACTTACAAATGATAGAAAAAGAAATTAAGATATTTTTCCATATCAAGACAAAGGATCAAATGTCGTTACAAAATTTATGGGACACGACGAAAGCTTATATCAGAGGCCTATCACATATGTGGCGAAAAGAAAAAAAGAGAAACAAAGAATTAAGAACGATTTACTGGAAGAAATTAAGATAGAGGAATCTAAATTACAACAGGACCCCAATAACAAGATAGTGCATCAAAGACTTAATCTGGCCAAACACAAATTGAACTTAACTACAAAAACTGAATTGGCACAGAAAATAAGAATGGCAAAGCAGACTAATTTCGAACACGCAAATAAAACCGGACGCTGGTTAGCCTATAAATTAAAAAAGCAAACAGAAAAAAGAATTATTCATCAACTCCATGATGAGTCAGGAACTTTATATCATACACACCTAGACAAGAAAAACATAGTCAAAACATTTTTTCAGAACTCTATCGACAGGATGCTGTCTCGGAAGACAAAATTAGAAAATACCTTCACAAAACCAATATCACACACTTTGAAGAACATAGAGAGATCTTGAACCGGCCCATATCGATGTTTGAATTGGTCGAAGCTCGCAAAAAACAAAAGAACAATAAAACCCCAGGACTAGATGGAATTCCCACCAAATTCTATAAACACTACCAACAATCAATAGATGAAACATTGCTCCAAGTTTTTATCGCAGCATTATTGACAGCTGAAATTCCAAAATCCTGGACAGAAACCATTATCACATTAATACACAAAGAAGATACAGATCCGACCCAGGTTAGAAATTACAGACCAATTTCACTACTCAACGTAGATTATAAACTATTCATTTCAATACTGGCACAGAGACTCAAAGCAAAAAATTACAAATACATAGACCAAGACCAAAATGGTTTCATACCTAGGAGACAAATTAAAAACAATCTAAGGACGATTATAAATATTTTGGAATATTGCGATCAGAAGATAGACAAAGAAGTAGCTCTAATTTTGCTCGATGCCCAGAAGGCCTTTGATAACCTAAATTGGTCTTTTCTTATAATACAACTTGAGTCAATGAATTGTGGAGAGAAATTTCTCAAACTGATAAAAAAAGTTTATTCATATCAAACCACAAAAATCTCAATAAATGGCGATACAACACAAACTTTTGATATTCAGAAAGGAGTAAGACAAGGATGTCCTATGTCCCCCCTATTATTCATAATAACATTGGAAGTTCTACTAAATGAAATTAGGAAGGAGGAAGACATCAAAGGCCTCAAGATTCGGGGAGAGGAGTACAAACTGCTTGCCTTTGCGGATGATGTAATTTTCATCCTGGAAAACCCAAGATCATCTGGACCAAGACTGATGGCAATGATTGAGGAGTACGGGGAAGTTGTGGGCATCAAAATAAATAGACAAAAAACGAAAGTATTGACGAAAAATATGACCCAAGCACAGAGGTTGAAATTAGAAGAGGAATTAGGAATCCAAATAGTAAAGAAGATAAAATATTTAGATATTTGGCTGACAGCAAAAGCAACTATGATCAAAGAAGACAATTATACCAAATTATTAAAACAAATCAAAACAGATCTGGAAATTTGGAATAGATTACAATTGTCATTGATGGGCAGAATCGCGTCAATAAAAATGACCATTCTACCAAAAGTATTATGCCTATACCAGGTAATACCAATACATCCGGGAAGAGATTTCTTTAAAAATCTTAACAAAACAATAATGACCTATCTATGGCAAGGAAAGAAGGCCAGAATTAAGATTAAAGACCTACAGGATTCACGGGACAAAGGAGGCCTGGCAATACCAGATTGGGAACTGTACTACAAGGCATCAGGGCTGACCTGGATTAAAGAATGGATGAAATTGGACAATAAAAGAACCCTATATTTAGAAGGTTTTGACTTAACAAGAGAATGGCATGCCTTCCTCTGGGACGGATCGGACAAAGGACATAGGTATTTCCAACGACATATAATTTGGGCCTCACTATTCAAGATTTGGCAGGAAATAAAAAAAAATCATTACACCAGAATACCAAAATGGTGGTCCCCGATGGAGGCATTAATATACCCAAATACCTTTGAGATTGGAAAGATGATGCAGTATCAAGATCTATTAAACCAGGAAGGCCAACTTATTTCAAGGCATCAACTTCAAGACTGTGGCATAATTATTGACTGGTGGCCCTATTCCCAAATACACTCAAGATATACAGCGAATAAAACACAATATGGAATCTCAAATAGCCTGAACGAACTGGATAAGATTTTACAAGGCACAGAACAAAAGATGATAACGAGAATATATAACTATCTTCTTAGACACAAATTATTAGAAGAAACAGTTAAACAAAATATGATAGTGTGGGCCAGGGACATAGGGCATAACATTCAACTGGCAAACTGGGAGAAACTATGGAAACAAAATATTAAAATGACAAGGGCCACATCCTATAAAGAGAATCTTATCAAAAATTTTTACAGATGGCACTTACCACCGGCCCAACTAGCCAAAATATATCCAAACACTCCCCCACTTTGATGGAAGTGTAAAACAAAAAAGGGGACATACTACCACGCCTGGTGGAAATGCCGGAAGGCCCAACAATATTGGCAGGATATTAAAAAAAATCATCGAGGAAATAACAAACTCACAAGCAGAAAATACTGCAGAATTTTTTTTATTCGGCATGATAACAACACAACACACAAAGGAGACGAAATACCTTATTATACATATTTTGACAGCAGCATGATTACTGTTCGCGCAAAATTGGAAATCAGACCAACTCCCAACTACAGATAAAATTATCTCAAAGATAACAGAATGTGCCGAAATGGATAGACTGACGCTGGAACTCCAGGACAAAGAAGAAAGTGACTACTATCTTGTGTGGCACCAGTGGTATCAATGGCTGGAAAAGAAAATTAGTGCAACCATAGACTATTGAAACTAGGGTGAAAGATTATAATAGAAGGTGAATGAGATGACGATATACATATATCTTGAGTTTAAAGCACTAAAACTAAGAATATAACAATATTTTTTCATGAATATGCAAAGGAAAATACGATATATTCTGTTGATGATCAAAGTATATATATGTATGTAATGTTTGGATGGGTTTTGTAGGTGGTGGGATTTTCGTTTGTCTTTGTATTGTATTGTACTGTCTTTATATCTTTGTTTATATTTCAATAATAAAAATATTTTTTTAAAAAAAATCTCCTGTATTGAGAATTAGTGCAGGGAAAGTGCCTCAGAGGGAGACTACAGCTGCAATATAAGGATATCTGCAAGAAGGTCCTAAAGGCCTTGGGAATGGACATTAACAACTGGGAAACCTTGACCTCCGATCATTCAGCTTGGAGGCTAAAGACCAGCATGGCCTTCTCCAATTCGAAGAGACACTTGTTCGGCAGGCTGAAGCAAAGAGGCAGTCCTGGAACCAGTGAAATCTGGGGGCTGGACAGGGGACAGAATGTATCTGCCCTCAGTGTGGAAGGGATTGCCACTCTCGAATAGGCCTTTTTAGTCACACTAGAAGCTCTTTTAGGACCTCTTTCCAGAGCACAATGCCATAGTCTTTTGAGACTGAAGGATGCCAATGCAATGTGTAGTACATATGTGTTGGAAAGACTGTGCCTCACACATTGAACCCATAAAACAAATAAAATAATGAAATGACAGAAATGTGACCTGTCTTTTAATATACGAATTGGGGATTAAATGCAGGCTCTTGTTGAAACAATCAAAACTGAATCCAGACCATCTTGTGGTTTCATCAATAAACGATGTTGCAAAATGCTGCAACCTCAGATTTATTTCTTCATCATAGTTTTTCATAGGCTCTTCAGGGCTAGGGTTCTCGAACTTTGCATTATCTTGACCTTGCAAATGCAATCCAATTCTATTAAATAACCAAAGGCTCTTTTAACAAAGCTAAAAAAAGGTAACTTCAATTCCTTGAATCTGATTTGTTTGAAATTGGCCAGTCTTCATTATTATAGTAAATTTTATCCATGTATATTCAGACTAAAAAAAAGTTAGTTACACTTAAATCATTTATGCATTTAGCTTTCCCACTGATAAAAAGCCTGGTTATGTTTGTCATGGATGAATCCTTGTCTGATATTATTATTAGGAATCACAATTATACCCCATGTTTTTCAAGATATAGCATCTGGACTACAAAATAGTAGCTAGCAAAAAATACAAAAAACTGAAATTCACTACTAGTGTCTATGATCCTCCAGTTTTTGCTGCTCAAACATGTTATGACTAGACTGTATATATCTCTAAAATAGAGACTGCTTGGGGCTTGGAAGACATGTCCAAGGCAATACTAGATCAAGGGTATATAGTGCCCTTAGGAAACATTGACTGATGGCACCACCTCCCACCAATGCAAATATTTGCATTTGTAGAATAATGCAGAAGCCAGGATGGGGCACTGGCATCCCATAAGCTTTGGCATCTTAGGGCAATGTCTGCTTGGCCTTAATCTAAAGCTAGCCTTATATCAGGATTCAACCTCTCTTATGTCTTCATTCTGAACCCTACTAGATTCTACATGATTTGAGTATTTGAGGCATTTGAGTATTCAGACCTAAAGTTGCAGTCAAATTAAAGAACAGACATCCTTTACTTAGAATAATTTAGAAGAACTCTAGTTATGAATGGAGTTTACCAAACACATTGAGCTGCATACTGACCAATAATCTAACAAATGCAATTTGTGTGGTTAGTTTACAGCTCAATGTGGTTGTGAACTCAAAAAAATTGGTAAGTTGAATGAATATATTAACTATGAATTAGCATGTTTAGCAACATAACCAATTAAGAATTCATTTTGAATTTACTCATGGTTAGCTATTGGGTTTGGGTAGGATTGCTGGATTTCTCTGCTTCAGAATCCTTTGTTAAGTCAATGACAGAGCAGGCCTGAAGTTTCTGTTTTCTCAATCTCATTTTTAATTATGACCATACCTGATTGGTTTGAACTGAAACTAATTATTTTTTTACATCACTGAATTGGGGCCCAAACCAAATATTGTGATCATCATGACACCCATACTACAGATCTACTACTAATGATGCTACCTTTCAAAAAGACCTTGACTTTGTGTTGGAATGGTCAAAAAATTGGCAACTCCAAATCTCAACCAACAAATGCTCTGTCTTACACATTGGCAAAAAGAACACTAAATACAAGCTAAGTGGGCATGACCTTGTAGATGACCCTCACTCTGTCAAGGACCTTGGAGTACTCATATCAAATGATCTACGGTATATATTCGAGTATAAGCCGACCCGAATATAAGCCGAGGTCCCTAATTTTACCACAAAAAACTGGGAAAACTTATTGACTCGAGTATAAGCCAGGGGTGGGAAATGCAGCAGCTACTGGTAAATTTCAAAATAAAAAAAGACTGGTCAAAAATGCGAGGACCTGTCAGAAATCACTTTTTTCAGCCCCCTGGGTAGTCCTTTTCTGCATATGGACTACTCAGAAGGCTGAAAAAGTAATTTTTGACTGGTCCTCACACTTTTGACCTGTCCTTGAACTTACGACTGTCCTCACATTTTACGTTTTTGCCCTATCTTGTCACCATGGTGAAGAGAAGCAGTTGTGAAATGAGTGACATGGTTGTTAAGAATGCTACAATGGGCATAAATGATGACCAGTCATAAGTGCGAAGACCGGTCAAAAGTGCGAGGACCTGTCAGAAACCACTTTTTTCAGCCCTCTGGGTAGTCCTTTTGTGCATATGGACTACTCAGAGGGCTGAAAAAGTAATTTTTGGCTGGTCCTCACACTTGTGACCAGTCCTCGAACTTACGACTGTCCTCACATTTTACGTTTTTGCCCTATCTTATCACCATTTCTCTCTCCCCCTCTCTTTCTCATTCTTTCTCTCTCCCCCTCTTTCTCTCTCTCTCTCCCCCACACTCTCTCTCATTCTGCCCCCTTTCTCAAAGAGAGAGGTTGTAGGTTTGAGGAGAAAGATTGCTGTCCAATAAAAAAGATGAAAGGGAAGAAAACCAACCCCAAACAAATATAAAGCTATCAAAATAAAGAATGAGTTGTTAAACTTTAAAGAATAAAAGAGAACAAATATGAATAAATAGCAATAATTAGAAACACACAAACAAACATACAATGTATTTTCTATTTGAACAGAGTATTTGGCCGGTTCACAAATTTAAACAGTGTTTAGTCATTTCACTTAAATTTACAATTTCTATATTTCCTTTTTGCCATATTTATTCCTCATCTATTTTTTTAAAAAACCAATATTACCCTTCATCCTCATCTTTAATCTTAATCCAATTCAATTTTTCACTTCTATTCTATATTATACCCCTTCCCATTGTCATCTATTTTTATATCCATCCTCACATTGGTTAATTATGTAATATTATAGTTGTTCAATACAAATTCAATATTTTAATATAAATCAATTAGTTATATAACTATCTTTTTTGTATATTAATCAATATGAATGTGAATATTCCAATTATTTCCATGCAATCCAATTTTTTACAAATCAATTACCGGTAATTATATTTACCAATAATAATAAACCAAATAATTTCCCCCATATATTCTTCCAAACCACAACTTAACCATTTCTGCTTTCAACACAATATACAATTAATAATATCTCAATTATTACAATTCTCTAGTTAAATAGAGCTTTTTTTTCTTTTGTGTTTTAAAACTCTCCTCTTTTGCCATTTGCCATAAATTTCCCATTGTTTGCACCTACCTTTTTTGATGAGGAAAAAGAAAAGAAATCTGCCTTTCCAACGTTGCAAGCAAAGAGCAAAGCCAACAACCTGCTTTAGTTTCGGTTTCAGCTTGAATTGCACAAGGAGAAAAAAAATGTGCTCCAGCAGCACTCTTTGCAGCTAGCAAAGAGACCCCTGCCCAAAACAGCTGAGAGCAAATCAGCTGAGAGTTCAAATCAATTTATGGTAATTAACCTATATTGAAGCTGAAAGGGGATGTTTTTTCTATTTTTGCAGACACGGGTCTACTCATTTGTTTTCTTTTAAAAAGGCATTTTTTTCGTGACTCGAATATAAGCCGAGGGGGGCTTTTTCAGCCTGAAAAACGTGCTGAAAAACTCGGCTTATATTCGAGTATATATGGTAAGTGCCAAAGCCCACTGTAACAACATTGCCAAAAAGGCATTAAGGGTTGTAAACCTAATCTTGTGTAGCTTCTTCTCTGGTAATATTACACTACTAACCAGAGCATACAAAACATTTGCTAGACCAAATCTTGAATATAGCTCATCTGTCTGGAACCCGCACTGCATATCGGACATTAATACAATTGAGCGTGTCCAGAAATATTTCACAAGAAGATTCCTCCACTCCTCTGCTCATAACAAAATACCCTATGCCACCAGACTTGAAATTCTGGATTTAGAAAGTTTAGAACTACGCCACCTTCAGTATGATCTAAGCATAGCTCATAAAATCATCTGCTACAGTGTCCTACCTGTCAATGACTACTTCAGCTTCAACCACAACAATACATGAGCAACAATAGATACAAACTTAAAAGTGAAGCGCTCCAAACTCGATTGCAGAAAATACGACTTCAGTAACAGAGTTGTTAATGCCTGGAATGCACTACCGGACTCTGTGGTCTCATCCCAAAACCCCCAAAACCTAACAGCTTAACCTAAAACTGTCTACTGTTGACCTCACCCCATTCCAAAGAGCACCAGCGTGCCTACTGTCCCTGTCCTAATGTTCCCTTTAATTGTATTCATTTTATGTATTCAATTCATGCTTATACTTATATATATTATCTAATATGTGTTAAACAAACAAACAAACAAACAAACAATCACTTCCATACGACAAGTCAATGTACTAGACTTCTGCCTGGGGCTGGAGGTATCCAAGGACCCTTGTGCCTCTTCCATTCCATTCTATTCTGATTCTGATTTTCTATTTATTTAAAAACATTTAAGAAATAAATAAAGGTCTACATTGAAAAAACAAAAGAAGAAATAAACATAGTGGATGGAAAATAAAATATTAGAAAGTAAACAAAATGAACAATTGTCATAAAATTTAAAATCCATTATTCTTTTGATTAAATAGCTGAATGTTTAAACTAGACTTATATAATCATCAGGAATAATTGTAAATCACTACTAAACTCTCAACATTATACTGATGTTACCACTATTTATTATTATGAAAAATAAATGTACATGATATAATAGGGGGATGGGGGGAAACAAAAAACAATGTAAGAAACTATTGTTCTCCCATTTTACTTACAAGTGCTTATGTCAAATTATTTATAAACATTAAAATAGTTTCTGGTTACTATCTTTCCATCAAAGATTTCCTGTTTAAAAAGTGCACTCTAAGTACAGTTGCTGAGTTCGTATTGCTATAAGACATATAATACAGAGGGAAATGGTTCTTGCTTAAATTTACTCAATCTTCTGTTCTGGATATATACCATTACTTGTTGCAATTGCTGCGTATTTCTTAAGTTGCATTTCCAAGTATCTCTTTTATATTGTTGGACCATTCTATTATAATTCTAATAATTTCTGATGAGTTACATCATTTTAAACTTGCCTCTTAAGCCTCATATTCTCATACCTCTTCACACCATCTTTTCTTTCCTTACATCCCATTGTTTCCAAAAGTTGTTTATTCAAACTAAGAAAGAAAGACTGCAGTTGAAATTGTCAACATACATATTAGTTGAACATATTCTTTGTAGATTTTATGAATGAAAATCTTGTCTGGAAATACTAACTATGGTCATGGGCTCCAGAGATAAATGCCCAAAGCTAGATAATCTTTATCAACAAGTTTTCGCAGCTGGGGACACAAAGGAGCAGAAGATTTGGATTGGACATGATGATTGATAAAGCTGATTGACTCTTGTTGGATTACATTTTAATGATATAATATATAAAATAGATCTTAAAACTGGAATTGCCTTCCGCAATGAGTATCTCTAAAAAAATAACTGTAAATAAACAGCTCAATGATTACTATAAAAGAAGAGTAGACAATGGAGAAAAATAGAATGAATTCCTATAAAATTGATCATATGTTCCCTGCCAAACACAAGGCTTCCTACTGTTCAATTATTGTCTAAGTACTGTTTTTGGGATGTTGTACAGAATTGCTTTTTGTGAGTAGATGGCTCTACAAATTTGATAAATAAATAAATATTTGAGTGCAAGCTTTAATATGAAGAACAATTCTTTTCAGCATTCAGTCACAAAGAAGTAGATTTGATCCTGGGCCTGTTTCTAATATTTCCATGAATTTCTTGTTTTAGGGATACAGCCAGTTAATCTCAATAGGAAGTCCCCTCTACCTCTACAATTATGTAACTCTATGTAAAACAGATGATCTAGTTTAGGGATCCTTCCAATATTACCTAGCAATATGAACACTAGAGCAATACGCATCTTTGTTATCCCTCCCTTATAATGTCAGATTTATTTATTTAGTATATGGTGATGTTACAATTAGCCAGGAGACTACAATGTTAGTACATAATAGTTATTTGGCTGCTGAAGAGTCCTAGTCTATTTAGTTAATGTTGACCCATTTATCCATGGTTCACTACAGTGGGTGAACTAACTCCACACCAGAAAGACGAGGGGCATCCTGTGATATCGTCTGGGGCCTTCTCTTATCACTGATGTTGCCTCACAATCAGGCATTGCATCTGGGCAGGTCCAGCATCAGCAGAGGCTGATCATCCATGTGAAATGCCACCATGTTTCCCACTGAAATGGTACCTATTTATCTACTCACTGGTAGCGTGCTTCTGAACTGCTAAGTGGGCAAAAGCTGAAGCGACTGATAGGAGCTCACTCTGCCACACGATGCAGAGTGAACTGCTGGAGCAGATACCATTTCCAGCGTCTTTAAGCCGCTGAGCCACCACACTTTTATAATGTCAAAAATTCCAGGGCATGTGGTGGGTCAATGACGTCTGAGGAGATAAAGCAATGTCTCTGTTAGAAGCAATATTGTGGATTTCTCCTGCATGATATGAAGCCTTTAATATTAATTAAGTGATAGGTGCCATTATTCTAGTGAAATAGATAGGTGCCATTATTCTAGTGAAGATAGGTGCCATTATTCTAGTGAAATAACAAGTCTTTTTAAAGACTTTTGCTCTTGGAAATATACATATTAGCAAGGGTAGCAGGGAGAACAAGCAAAACCTTGAAGAAGTACTACTTCAGGTCTGGATATAGTGGAATTGCTAAAAAGCTGCGGGGGATTTTTTTTTAGTGGCACTTACCCATTTCATCTCCCATGCAGACACATACCACAGGGGAACTTCATATCACAGAAAATTGTGATATATTCATTAGCTCTTGTGCTACTATTATTTGTGATGAAATAATGTTGCATTTTTAACTTCAATGAACTTATCAACCATTCATCTTTTCTGAGTCTGGAAATCAGTTTGTTAAGGGATCTTTTTTTTTCATGAAGAATCAGGTTTTTTAGATTGCACTCTTTGATATAAGTCCTATCAGATAGACAGGAAACTAAGCACATTTCTTTCAACTGCAGTTTGTTTCCTGAGAGATTTTGCCTCAGTAGAATTATAAGAAAAATATTGATTGGGAAACCATATCTTCTCCCCCTAAATGATTCTGCCTTCAATTACTAGGTACTGTATGCTATTGGACTCAATATAGCTGAAAAACTGAACCTTCATATTTTTGCAGTCAGTGATGAGTTCCTCACTTGTTTCAGATACAGAAAGTAGAACAAAAACTATAAAAGAATTTATATCCTTAGGAAAAGGGAATTGGAATTCGTCAGGATTTTGGTAATGCTTTAGTTCAGAGATTCCCCAACTCGCAAGTTGCGGACTGGCACCTGGAACCAGACTGCACAAGTGAACACAGCCTCATCCATACATGTGTGGGATCTGGGTAGCATGTGGAACCACACCCCTGTCCATGGAAAAAATATCCTCCATGGAATCTGTCCCTAGAGCCCAAAACGTTGGGGGCCACTGCTTTAGTTCAAACATTGGGTTTGAACTAGGTTTTCAAGCAGTCTTATACACTTGTTGAATAGAAAAGAGGATGAAGTGTTTCATCATTTAATGATGAACAAAGAACAATCCCCCTGGATATATTTGCCCTGATTATGTTATCAATATCTCAGTGATCAAAGGCAATTAAGAGTGGCATGCAGTTTCTCCATTCCTCTCCAGTGAAGGTCATTGCTCAGGGCTAATACATATATTTCTCTAGCCTTTTGTTTTATTTGTTTCATTAATATCCAAACACTCTATTCAATTTGAGCATGCAAGGTCAGAAAACTATGAGAAAAAATGTGAAAGATAACAGGCAAATTAATATGAATGCAATACTTTGGCAGCAGCCAAAAAAGCCAATGCAATCCTAAATAACAGAGGGATTCAATCAAGATCAAGTGAGATACTAATAGCACTCTATAAAGCCTTAGTAAGACCACACCTAGAATACTGCATCCAGTTTTGGTCATCACACTATAAAAAAGATGTTGAGACTCTAGAAAGAGTGCAGAAAAGAGCAACAAAGACGATAAGTGGACTGGAGACTAAAACATATGATGAACAGTTGCAAGTACTCAGCTTGACTAGTCTAGTGAAGAGAAAGACCAGGGGAGACATGATAGCAGTGTTCCAATATTTGATGAACTGTCACAGAGAGGAGGGGGTCAAGCTATTTTCCAAATCAACTGAAGGCCAGACAAGGAATAATTGATGCAAACTGATCAAGGAGAGATTCAACCTAGAAATAAGAAGAAATTTTTTGACAGTGTGAGCAATCAATCAATGGAACAACTTGCCTTCAGAAGTTGTGGGAGCTTCATCACTGGAAGCTTTCAAGAAGAGACAAGACTGCCATTTGTCAGAAATGGTGTAGGGTCTCTTGCTTGAGCAGGGGGTTGGACTAAATGACCTACAAGGTCCCTTCCAACTCTGTTAATCTGTTACATAATTTATAATTAACACTTTGGAGAAAGAGCAGCATATGGACTCCTCTTCTGAAAGAAGGAAAAATGGATGCTAAATCAAATTCTTGAAGCAGTGCATTCCACATGGTGGGAATGACATGGGAGCAGACTCTCCCATGCAAGATAAATAAGCTTCTCACTGCATTCCAGACTGTATAAAGGCAGTCTCTTGCAGAACACATTGCAATAGTCAAAACAGGATTTAAGCAAATGTAAATAATTCTGGATAACTACTGCCAAATACAATGGACTCAGAAATAGTATCTGCTGTCATATCAGTCTTAATTATGAAAATATTCACCACATTATAAATACCACTAATGACATCAAAGATTGGGAATATTTCTACTCTTTCAAGGAATGCAGCCTTATCTATTATAGGTCCAAATTCAGTATTCAGATCTAATCAATTTTTTTCTTGATTCACTAATTTGATATTATCCAGAGAAGGAAGTGATCCCAAATAACTGAATATGGATGTATAATTCAGCTGACCAACAGTGCTTCCATTTTATGGGAATTTAATTTCACTTGTTTTTTTTGTTTGGCTCTTTATCAATGTAGGCAACAATTTAGGAAATCGATATAATAGTGATTGCCCTAGTTACTGAACAATAGTTCCCCAGCACCAATTTATGGACCCTTCTCAATTTGTGGATATTTTGATTTGGCTTTAGTCAAAAGGAACATGATCAAGAAAAAAAAATAGTAGCTTTCATTCATTCAGAAATCTCATCCACATTCTACAGGCTGAAAAGATAGTTGCCAAGTGTCAGATCCATGTATCTGCCATTCTTTAAGGGAAGGGTTTTTTTAATTACTTCTTTTCTTATTACTTCTTTTCTTATATATATATCTTGTATCCTGCAATATATTGATTTATAATTTCTAGCCTGGCGCCTAAGCACCCTGGCATTTTTGTACCTTTTGGGGAATGCAAAGGAAGGGAGAGCCAAGTGGATTTCATTGCTCGAGAGCCAGCGGAAGATGACCCTGGGAAAGTTCCCTTATCACTTTATCAGAGCAGCCAGTACAATAACAACTTCATACCTGTGGATTGGCTGAATCCACATTGGACTGTTGGGAGGGGTTTTTAATTCCTTTACTCTAACAGTATGGCCTGAGGGCCCTCAGAGCCTGCTTTTTTTTTCACCCTGCTATCACCTCTATTCAATAAAAGGTTCCTTTTGAAATGCCAAATTTCAAGAGTCTTTACTTTCTTGAATAAGGGGAGAGGCTGGGCCTTACACCAAGATTACATCCATAAATTGTACTAGAGCACTAACAATAGAGAATAAACTTTTTTTTTTAAATCATGGAAATTTTTTACAGTAATTGCAATTTTACAATAATCTGCAATTCTGAGCTCTGATGAGAATCTGCAGATAACTGTAATTGATTTTCTGAATAATTGAGTAACCATGTAAACCAACAGTTCCTGAGCATGTTAGTCTTGGAAGCAAGTTCAGCTGAGTGCTTGCTTTGCTGCAGATCATTTCTGTCCATTCCACAGGCTGCCAGATTTTTTGCGGTGCCTTGAGAGACCTAAAGAGTTTCTCTTAAGTAGGAAAAAATGTTATTAACACTCTATACTTTACTGCCAGACTATTTTTTTTCTCCATTCAATCATGTCTGGTTCTCAGAGATGCCTAGACAACTCTCTGCCATTTTCTTAGGTTTTTTTCCTCCCAGAAGCAGTTTGCCTTTGCTTCTTTCCTGAGACAAAGTGAATGGCCAAGTTGACCCAACTGGTTTTGTGCTTAAAGTGCGACTAGAACTCACACACTTCCAATTTCTAGCCTGGAGTCTTAACTATTTACATCAAATTGACTCACTGCCAAACTATGAAGTATTTAAGTACAGAAATCTATCAGAAGATTGAAAATAGCTGTTTGAAGCAGCTTGCACTAAAGGGAAGATTTCTTGTAAATACAGCATTGATTTGATAAGATAGAAGCAAAATATTTCTCAAGGACAAATACTGGAAAAATAAAACCAACAATTCTGTTGTTGTTTTTAAAGAAGAATGCAGTATGAAATAGCATTAACTTTCCTTACCTAGTTTCTTCTATTATTTCAAATGCAACAGATTTTGTGTGTGTGTGTGTCAAACTGAGTTACAGCTAGATTATTAAAATCAGAAGAATTTTAGTTTATTCTCATGCTACAAATGGTACAGGAATTCTCATGCTACAGGATATAGGATATAGAATAAATGTAGTTTTAAAAGTACAAATCATATTTCACTCTTCAAAGAAGTTAATACTTTCATCTTGTTTTCAGATTTAATCCTCTCAAAAATCCTTGGAAATAATAATGTAATGAACTGTAGAATATTATTTGACTTACTAATAATCAGCCAGCTACAATAAATCTGTTCCCCTCCATTTCTGTAAAATTTTCTTCAAGAGTTTGCAATCCTAACTCATTTCTCTCTATTGCCACCTCCAAATTATCTATTTATTTGGTTATTTTTCATATTTATGAATTTCCCAGATGTATCCTTCTGGCTAGTGTGCGAAACAGGATGTTGAGTTAGGGAAGGGTTAGGACTGATTTAAACTAAGAAGAAGAAGAGACATGCTGAACTATGTCTAGATATTTGTTCTAAATAAAAATAATAATAATGAATTGAGGACAAGACTAAGTTGATTAACTTCATACAGTATACTATTTGAATATGATTGTGTCGGAGTTTTTTCAAAGAGATCTTCCAGTTGTAGTTGGCATTGTTTTTCTAATATGCTGCTTCTTTTATTACTTTTCTGTTAATTAAAAAAGATGAATCAGCACTGACACAATTATTTTTCTTTCCCTTTTTTTATGACATAGCAGCCATGGAATGGAGGCAATCCAATCATGTTGCTATATTTAGTTTGCCAAATATGTATAGTCATAGACCGCCACAGCTGAAAAGTTTCATATTATGAGAACTTTCTTTCTTTTGTATTCACTAAATGGTTATTTATCTTGACATGAATCAACAATGTTTAGAACACAGCTGTCCTTATCGTTTCCTTACAAGGAAGTTATTTCAGTATCTTCTTAATTTTTTTTGGTAAGGAATGAGCATTCTGTCCCATATAGCCTATGTTGAATCACTGAACTCCAGAAACATACTGGACTGTAAATCCCATCAATGCAATCAAAGATGATAATCCTACACCATTTGGGGCTGATGGAAATTGTATTCTCACTATCATGGAGAGGAATGGGTGAATTATAATTAAGGAAGAATTCTTAGTGATAAAGGTCAACTTTGTAACCATGGATTTGCAATAACACAACACTTTTATAACACTTTCATAAAGTGCTGTGATGGGTTGGATTGAAAAGCAGCAAAGCCAGAGGACTCAGTCAGTCATTGTGCCCATTAACTACTCATAAACACCACACAGCAGGGACTTGGAACTGACACTACAGAGACATGATAGAAGGCAGCAAATGTCATGTATCATAATTAATCTGCCAGTTCCAAGGCAGCCCAGTGATAAGATTTTAAAGCAATAGCAATAGCACTCAGATTTATATATTGCTCCATAGTTCTTTCCCAGCACTTTTGAGCAGTTTACAATATCAGCATATTGCCCCCAACAATCTGGGTCTCCATTTTACCAATTTCAGAAGGATGGAAAAGTAAGAAAAGTTGTTTGGCTTAGCCTTAACAAAAAGGCATTTAAAAGATATATGTTAAGGCTTTAAAAGTTATATATTTAATGGAGCAGATTTTGATTTTTTAAAAATATCCACTATCAGATGTTTTGGTTAAAAACCAATATAAGGCATCCACATTTTAAGAAAAATCCAGTCTCTATCCCTCCAGTCCCAGTAGGAGCTGGTCACATCTCAAAGGTCATTGTTAATAAATTAGCCTATCTTTTTAGTTTCTGAAACAAACCAAGAGCAACTTAAGGAAAACCATTAATATACCCTGATTAGACCCAGAAGAATTACAATGCTTCTCATAGCACTGGGGCAGGGATTTCAAACTTGATTTCATTGAGGGCCGCATCAGGTTGTGTTTGACCTCGGGGAGGCATGGCCGGGGGGAGGGGGCATGGCCAATTCGACGTCACTCATGTCTAGGGTGCCTGTGGTGGCCCGAGCGTTCTGCCAGAAAAAATGGGCTCCTGACCTCCGTTTTCAACTGCGACAGTCTCCTACAACCCTCTGCCCTCCTGAGCTCCATTTTTGGCTACAAAAGCCTCCTGCAACCCTCTTCCAGCAAAAACAAAGCTCGGGGGAGCATGGGGTTTTATCCAACAGGCCAGACCACAGGTGGCTGCCACAGTGTTATTTAGAGAAAAGAAAAATAGGTCTTTACATCTCTGCATAAATTATCATGAACTGAATGCTGTTTGTGTGGAAAATATGTAACCCCTCCCCCTCATGAAGGACATGTTGGCTCATTTGGCAAAGGGGAGAATCTTTATGAAACTGGTCTTGCGGTAGGCATACTACTGCATCAGAATTTGGGAGGGAGATGAGTGGAAGACTGCTTCTAATTGTTTCAATTCCGAGTAATCTTGTTCGGCCTACAGGCGGTGTCTGTAGTATTCATGCAACTGATATTTATTTATTTTATTTATTTATATTTATATGCCGCCCTTCTCCAGAGACTCAGGGTGGCTTACAATGCATTAAGCAATAGCCTTCATACTTTTGTATATTTATACAAAGTCAGCTTATTGCCCCCACAAACCAGGTCCTCATTTTACCCACCTTAGAAAGGATGGAAGGCTGAGTCAACCTGATAAATGAGGTTCTACATGAACATTTATATTAGGGTGTCCTGGTCTATCTGAACAACATTTTAATCTATTCTGAAACAAAAGTTGAGCACATGAAACTAGTTAGAGCTTGATCTTCCTCAAGAACGATGTTGAAAGCTATGTGGATACCCTACCTGGGCCTCGGCTAAATGCAGATAAGGGAAGACACTAGGCTTCCTCTAAAAGGTAGCCAAGCCTTCAGCACTTTGGACAGAGATCTCTATAAACTTTATTGTAGAGTTTTCTGAAAGCTCAGTGAACACATTTGGATCATGACAGATCTATTCTTCAAGCAGGTCTATTTTATTCCTTGACAAAAAATCCGAACAACTAAAACATTGGTGAAAATGTTCCTGCATCACATTTATCAGTTACATGTTGTCCCACAATGAATAATTTCAGATCAGGGGTGTCCAATTTACTAAAAAAAATTGGAGGGCCTTTTGGACTTATTTGGTACTGAACATGCTCAAATTAACAGAGGATCAGAGAGAACCAACTCCGTGCTAGAACAGTACCTGCAATGTTTTATCAACCATCAGCAAGATAATTGGACTGACCTGTTGCTGAAGTGGCTTACAACAACGTAGTATATAGTAGCACTGGTTTCACTCTGTTCCAAGTTGCAACTGGCCAACAAATTAAACCAATGCCTGAACTGCCAGTAAAGGATCCAGCAGTCCCTTCATTGAAGGAATGGATCTCACAATTGCAAAATACCAATTGTTCGTAAGGCCCTGGATGATGCTAGGGTCACTTACAAAATCCAAGCTGACAAGAAAAGAATCGAACCTAAGGAGTGTAAAGTTGGGGATCATGTTTATCTATCCACATGGTTCCTCCAATCCTTACAACCCTCAAAAAATTGGGCCCTAAATTTGTAGATCCCTTCCCTATCAAATGCATTATCAGTCCAGTTACCGTGGAAATGGAGTTGCTTAAATCGCTAAGAAGAGTCCACCCAGTCTACCATTGTAGCTTGTTAAAACCCAAATCAACCTCGCCTTTACAGCAAAGCCATCCTCCTGTCCCAAAACATTTTATGATTGAAGGTGAAGAGCTTTTTGAGATTAAGCAGATTCTAGACTCACAGGTCCATAGTGGGAAGGTTCAGTACCTGGTGGCATGGAAGGATTTCCTGGGTTTCAGAGTGAGTGGTTTGATGAATCTCATGTCAGAGCTCCTACATTGCTCAAATGCTTCCATACCCAGTATCCTAACAAACTGAAAGCATTGTATTTTCCTTATTTTTATTCTCTTTTTCTTTTGCAGATGCAGATCTCCTTCTTCTAGGGGGACAGCATGTCAGGTCCCTGTTGGAATGCTGCCATTCTGGACAGCAGAGGGGAGGCATCAGCCATAGTTTACATGCTTTCATTTTTGCTGAAACTGCTGTGGCCTGCCAGCAGCCAGCAGAGCTGGCAGCAGATTCAGATAGTGAGAAGGTTGGGGAGGAACGTCGGCCAGTCCTGGAGTCTGGGGGAGGCTCGGATGATAGCTCTGAGTTGGAGGCAAAAGGGGAGGCCAAGGCCAGCTGGTAGTTCTTTGCTGCCTTCAGACTCTCTGGAGTCTGACATCAGCAAGGCAAAAGAACAGTGTGAGCCTGTTCCCAGTGTACGCATAGGCAGAGCTGCCAAGAGACAGGAACAATTAAGGAAACAGGGTCATCTTGGGAATAAGGCTTGGAGATGATGGGCCCCTCCCATAAGACATAAAAGAGAAGCAAATGGGATATGACCTTTTGCAGGAAGCAGTTAGTTCATCTGGCCAATTCAAGATTTGAAAATTCTGTTTGTGACTCTGTGCCAAGTTTGGTCTTGCCCTGCATCTGGAAATTAGCTCTTTGGCAGCGTTCCATGTGAGATAGGTGGGTGTTGATAACCTTCCTCTGAAAGACTGTTTATCAAGCCTTGTGGACTGTAAATGAAGGTAATTTACAGCCGTATGAATTAAAGAGATTTCCTGGGACTAAGTTTATACTGTTTAATTTCTAAGGAAGCTTAGGTCAGAACAGTAACTGCTTGGGAGCATGAGGGAGGAGAGGTTCACACCATTTCCATCAACTCTTCCCAACCAGTTCGCACTGGGTATTCAAGGTCACAATGCCCCAGAGATGGCATCTTTGTATTGTGCCACCTCAGAGAAGTCAAAACACCTTTGCAGCAGATAATGAACATGGGGTATTGGGGTGGGGGTTGAAGGGGAAAATGAGCTTTATGCTTCACGCCTGATTTTCAGACTCCGCCTGGCTTTTCTGTAATCACTATCTCTCAGTAAAAGTTCCTTTTGAAATGTGACTGGTTTCAACAGTTTTGCTTTCTGGGGAGAGGAGTTGAGGCAGATCCTTACAGTTGCTACTATAGTCCAAAGCTGAGTGTCATTCCATGTAATTATTTTTCTATGCTAGGAATATGCAAGGGTTACTCAGTGGGTCAGCAGCATACTGAGTAGCTTCACCAGAAGTCATTTACTTCTCTTTCAACAAACAAATGTGGCAGCTGATTGCCAAGACTCACTCTATTGGTATTTTTTTAGTGCATGGCTCCCTGGTCCTTTATCCATAATAATACATCCTGCAAGGCACTTTATTAATTTGTTTGGCATTTGAACCACAGAATTTGTAACTTGGAGAAGATTATTTTCCACATTGTTTTTAATACTGTCAGGGGAATTCTTACATTCACACATAACATAACCAATAAGCCATGATTTAAAAAGCCATTATTTAAAAATCATGGAGTCATTATTCAGATCATTTAACCAGTAATATGGCTTAATACTCACAAGATCCTAAGACAAACACATTATAGCTTAGTATCAGGAGTGACACTATTCACAGTAATAGATGTATCTTAAATATTACCTTTAAGAAAAACAGCCATTATAGTTGTCCTTTTAAAATTTAGAGAGAGAAAAGATATATTAAATTTGTTTCTGAATGTCTTTGCAGCTGTATATTTGCTCTATTATTTGCTTATTCAGATTGAAAATTTAAATCTGCCATCACTAACACTTCTATCTCTTACATAATAACACCATCCTGCTAAAATGTGAAATGCTAGTTTTATTTAATTTTAGAAAAATTATAAAGCACTGTTTAAAATATTATAAACCAATAGTGGCATAGGCCGCAGTCTACCTAAGAGCTTTCGCTTTAGTGAAACGGAGATGTCATTAGAACTGGTAAATAAGTTTAAAAAAAATATTACTTTTAGTTTGTAAAATTTCTGGTCTTTTCCCCCCCTCATTTCTACATCAATTTGCTTATAAAATATGTTCATCAATTGTCACAGATATTTCATATGCATTTCTCTTAAGGCAACTTCATTTACTTTGCATTTTTAAAATACATGTAATATATGTTTGTTTGCAACAAGGAAATTTCCTTGAGTATTTTTATCAAAAATACACTTATTATGTATTTTCTCCAACTGATGTATTTTTCTATAGGTGATGAGCTCTGCTGCTCCTAGTGGTGCCACTGGATACTGCCTGCCCACCAGGGCAGTGCTGTGCTGAACACAGACCAAGGCAACATCAGGCCCAGACAACAAGCCGGTTGGTCAGGGGTTGTTGTTTTTGTAACCAATAGATCTATAGCCATCTTCGTCAATGCAGACATGACCCTGATGCTGCATTTGATGATGTAAGATGACCTTTGTCAAGCTGAAAAGCAGACTCTGTCCTGCAGGAATAACCCTAGGAAAAAGAAGAGGAGGAGGAGGAGGAGGAGGAGGAGGAGGAGGAGGAGAAGATGATTTTTTCTATTTATTATCTTAATCAGAAAAATGCCCTGCCAAAAGGGTTGGAGCTGTAGGAGTTCCAAAAGACAGAAGTACTTTACGTATAGTATGAATAAGCAAAATTATGCAAGCTGTCTTAAAATACAAATTTCTCCCCTATGCCTAACAAAGGAATAATTCAACTGGCTTAATTTATTTCATTGCTTTAAATGGGATTATGTAACATATGATCCTACATGAGTTATTACTGGAGGGAAACAAATTCAATCTCGGCCTGTCGTCCCGCCTGAGCTTGATGTGAAAAAACGACTCCACACTTTAAGAAGGAGTAGCCAGAACTCTTTACTGGAACACAGCCAAAAGCAGCAAGGCAAAGTAACGAACAAGCCGGAAAAATTAATAAAGTCAGCGCTACCGGAGGCAGCCAGGTGGCGCTATATATCTGAACTTGGCATAAAGCAAACCTAACATCCGGCAAATAAAAGAACCTCGGGACATTCCCCTCCCTCCACAGCTGTTTGGCAGTACCGCACCTCTGTTCATGTCACAGAAGCGCGTTTAGGAAAACGTTAACAGCCACGCCTCCCTGC
>WNWU01013435.1:1300655-1322745 GCA_012654045.1 Ptyas mucosa
TATTTGGGTCCATCTCTACCCCCTCCGCCGATATCCGGTACCCCAAATAGTCTATTTTTGTTTTATGGAACTCACACTTAGACAACTTCACGAACAGCTTTGCCGCTAGCAATTTCTCTAGCACCTGCCGCACCAACGCCGTGTGTTCTGTTATATCCCGTGTATAAATTAGGATATCATCAAGATAGACAAGAACGCCTCGGTATAAATGTTCGTGTAAAACCTCGTTGATGAGTTGTATAAACACCGCAGGGGCGCCTTGCAGACCGAACGGCATAACTCTGTATTGGTAACTGCCCAGGGGACAGTTGAACGTGGTCTTCCACTCGTCCCCTGGTTTTATTCGCACACGGTAATAAGCTTCACGCAAATCAAGTTTAGTGAATATCCGCCCAGTAGACAGTGCAGCCAGTAGATCTTTCATTAGCGGAATCGGGTATATTGGCTCCACACTGACAGCATTCAAGCCACGAAAATCCACACAAAGGCGTAGCCCTCCGTCTTTTTTCTCACGGAAAAACACAGGTGCTGCCATCTTCGCCCTACTGGCCGTGATGAACCCTCGTTTTAAATTTTTATCTATATACTGTCGCAACTCTGCTAATTCTGGTTGGGTCATGGAATACATACGAGGTTTAGGGAACGTGGCCCCAGGCAATAACTCGATGGCGCAATCGGTGGGTCTATGGGGCGGCAATGCTTCGCATTCCTCCTCGTCAAACACTGCTGCCAGATCGTGATAGACAGCTGGATACAATTGTTGTGTTGACCCTTCCATCGACCTATAACTCTCCTCCCTGGCCTCTGCTGGTTGGGAAGAACCTCCTATACGGCCTGAGTTCTGTGCTGCTGACCTCAGCGGGATTCGTAGTTTCCGAAACCCATCCTCCCACCAAATGTGTGGCTGACACCTGTCTAACCAGGTAAGACCTAGTATAACGGGCTCTATCATATGGTCCACAACAATAAATTGGATGGTTTCTTGATGGTCCCCAATCTCTAGGAACATTGTTTCGGTAACATGTGTGGCCGGAGCCCCCCCCAGCAAGGACCCATCCATTTGCTCGAATTTCACCGGGTTCTGTAACGGTCTTACTTGTACCCCCAAAGCGGTAGCCACCGTTTTGCGAATAAGACAGCGGGTACAGCCCGTATCCACCAAAGCCCCATATTGTAGGCCAGTTGGACACTTACGATTACGAAGAACCACAGGTATCACAAAAGGACATACAGACTCGCTCACCATAGGATCTTCCGGGTCCTCATCATCACTATCTCCCGACACCACAGGAAACTTACTCGCAGACGATGCCGAGTTGTACTTTTGCGCCTTCCAGACTTCCTGTTGGTCTGTGGACCCTTGGACAGCTTGGGTTCGGTCTGAGGCCACGACACATCCTGCTCCTTTCGGAACAATCCCCATTCTTGCCGCCTGTGGTTTGGATTGGGTACGAGGAACTGGAAGGAGGCAATCCGCTGCTCGATGACCCACTCGGTTGCAACGGAAACACCGGAATGACGGCTGTGGCATTCTAGCAACCGGAAGGACGTCGGATGGACGATCCGAACGCCGGACCACTGGGACGTTGTCTGGCACCGCCTCAGACGGCACCTTCCTTTGCCTAACAAAAGAGTCCACGCGAGGACGAAATTCTTGAAGGGAGATGTCCAGCTCTATGGCGGCCTTAAACCAGACAGACAAGCGAGGCGGCAACCCGCGATAGGCACAAGCCTGCCTCAACTCGCGGTCCAGCCCCATTCGAAATTGCTGTACCAGCATACGTTCCGGCCAGTCCACCAGACGACTGGCTAATTTGCGGAAACTGTGCACATAATCCTTCGCAGGCGAGCCTTTTTGCCTAAGCGCCATCAGTTCTCCCTCCGCCACTTGAACACTCGATTCATCTTCAAACACCACACGCAGAGCTTCCAAAAATCTTCCCACGTCCACAAGCTCACGGGCATGATGCCTATGTAACCCAGCCACCCAGTCTGCGGCCTCTCCCGTTAACACCGCCGTTATATCCACAATCATGGCCCATTGTGAAGCATACAGGTGGCCAAAACGATCGAGGTGGTTGAGAACCTGACTCAAGAACAGAGCCACTCGATCTGAGCTGCCGTCAAACGAAGCCCGTAATGGAGGTGGACCCCATTGATAGGGAGGTTGACCCCATTGAGGCGGAGGCAACCAGGGACCTTGCCCCGGGGCCCATGCTGGTCCATGATCAGGCACTCGACGCCGATCCCCTATGTCTCTTCTTGCCGGTGGGCAGACCCTATCCCCCTGCCCACGGTGGGTTCTCTGCTCCGCCCCCACCTCTCTGGTAGGTGGTGGTAATCCAGGAGCCCGGTCCCTTACCGGCCCCCGAGCTGGTCTCAAGTCCCAGGTTTCCGTTTCCACCCGGCCTGGCTCTTTGCGGTCTCTCCCCAGCTTAGGGCTCGCCATCCGAAATTTCACCTCCGGGCTAGCCCCTGCTGTGCCCCCGTGCTGCCAAGACGTACCCTGCATTGACTCCACCCCTGTGGCCCAGGGTTGCCAGGAGGGAGCATCCCTGAAACTCCCTTCTCCAAATCGATCCCGCAGGGCGTCCAAAGCACTTGATCCAGTTGACAACAATCCCCAATCTGTATCATCCTCCTCCATCCAGCGGTGCTCTCTCCATCCCCTGAACGCCGGCCCAACAAGCGAAGACTGCGAAGACTGTGCCTCTGCGTGCGTGGAACCTGGCCACCACTCCCCCTCACCGGTCTGCTCTGAATAGCCAAGTCCTTTCCCAACAGCCTCAATGGCCACCCCCTTTTCGCAGACGTCCTCTATGCGCTGCCGCTGCTTGGCACGCACCACGGGTTGGTCTGTAGGGGCACTCAAGGGGACCTCTGTCTCTCCAAGCACTTTTTCAGCCACGGCCTCACCCAATGCTGGCTCCAGCAAGCCTGGCTCCGTCCCCTCCGCCATCCGGACTGCCACACCACAGAACAAGAAACTAACAGATAGTGTATGAATGGGAGCGCTGACTTTCTCTTGGCCTGTCGTCCCGCCTGAGCTTGATGTGAAAAAACGACTCCACACTTTAAGAAGGAGTAGCCAGAACGCTTTACTGGAACACAGCCAAAAGCAGCAAGGCAAAGTAACGAACAAACCGGAAAAATTAATAAAGTCAGCGCTACCGGAGGCAGCCAGGTGGCGCTATATACCTGAACTTGGCATAAAGCAAACCTAACATCCGGCAAATAAAAGAACCTCGGGACATTCCCCTCCCTCCACAGCTGTTTGGCAGTACCGCGCCTCTGTTCACGTCACAGAAGCACGTTTAGGAAAACATTAACAGCCACGCCTCCCTGCCGTTGTCTCCGCTGCTCCTGGCTTTGTTTGTAGCTGCCTCCTGCTGTGAAGTGCCGTTGTGAGTGTCGCTGTAACTCTGTAAGTCCGACAGCTCTGGCTGCGTTCTGCCTTTACTAATCTCCGTCCCCCCCCATAAGTGATGGCGAGCCTGTTCACGGCTCGACATTCAAATCTCTTTTCTTTGTAAGTAAGCATGTCTAGCAATGGAGTCTGAACAATGATTAATTTAACTGATCTGACCTGTTATGAGATGGCCTACTTTTGAAGGATGCAGCTCCCCATATTATATAAGCATTGCCTGTTTGTTTTATGTCACACAATTATTAGAAGACTGAATTCTTGCAAATTGAAAATTACTAGTTCAGTGAAAATAATTTCCAGACTATTACTTTTACCCGGAGAATATATCAATGACAGTAACAGAATTAATTTTAAATTACGATCTTGGCATGATTCATATGAAATAATGTATCATTGAAAATTCTTAATACTATTATCCAAATAAAATAAAAGTTATGATATGAGATAAATCAGAAAAATTAACTGCCTTTTAGATTATGTTTGTAAGAATAGGTATAATCGGATTGCCTTCACTCTATTATTTTCCCCGAAAAAACAAATATTTTGCAAATTTGTTTAAAAGGAGCATTTGACATAAATCCATGAGATTCAACACTATTGTATTCAGCTATCTGATCAGGGTATGATCCAATTTTAATTATTATTTCACAGTATTTTACTTTTTGCCAAAACCTCATTTTTGCTTTATTTAAAATATTTTTTTAACTGAAAAAGAAATGGATATTAATTATTTACTATTCTCTGTAAATTAACTTTAAAGCATATAACATTCATTCTGTTTTACATTGCTTTATGTAAAATAATTTTCAACAACTCATTTTATGAGTTCAGATTTCATGAGACTAGCAAGGTGAGTACTTGCCCTGCATGACAAATCAAAATGAGATTAATCTCAATAGCTTGATGTTAATGGAACAGATTGTCTACCTTGCCTAAAGTAATGCATTGAGAAATTCTGGGTTCTCACCTTGTGTTACGCCATCGACCTATGTAAATTTTAGTTTCATAGTTCAGAGAACATAGTCACTGTATTTTGCAAATAATGTTTACGGTTGAGCATGTTGTGTAAAACTGGCCATTGATGATTTATTAATCAAAACATTGATTAAGCAAACAATGGCTTAGCACAATATATAAAATCAGTCAAAGCTGTTCAAACTTTTAATGGTGTACAGATTGTTTTGCTGTTAATTATGAAATGATCCCCTATCAGCTGTTAATTATGAAATGATCAACCCATCAGCTACCCATCAGATATATTTCTTTTTTGTTTTCCAATATATATACTTGACTCTAAGTAAACAATGGATTTTTTTTTACTTTGTTTAGTTTTGCATGGCCGAACAACCTGGTATATAGAAAATGTGCCAATAATTACTGAAAATATTGTCATCCCATTAATTATTCTAGGGCTGGGCTTACTTTTTGTTTCTCCTTTTTGGGTCACAATGTTTCAATATGAAATGTGGACTGCCATATCATTTTGAAATAGTAGTCATATAGTCACCTGTATGAGAGTAACTCCTGTTGACATTCATGAGACGTCTGAGTAGTCATTCATGACATTGTACTACAAAAAGATTTATATTTAGAAATAGAAATAAGTAGGAATAAAACACAGTGTAATGGCACCTAATTAATCTATCATAACAGGGTTTACTATAGGGCTCTACTGTAGTAACAATTTCCAACAACTTACCATCAATGGAGTATACTGCATTTTCTCAGGTTTCACTTGTTGGCAGACCAGAAAAGAAGCAGATCAGTCAGATCTAATCAACACTGCTTCCCATAACAATACCCAGGAGCAAGAATTTGACCTAAAAAATTTTCATGACACTGTATTACTTTTTCAGGATAAATAAAAATCTAAGTCATGCCCCTAAGACAGTGATGGCAAACCTTTTTGGCACTGAGTGCCCAAATTGGAACACACGTGGATGTGCACGCACTGGAGTGCCGGAAACCCGAAGACCAGCTGGCTGGTGCACATATGGCTGTCTTTTGGGCATTTTTTTGGCCATTTTCAGGCCACTTTCTGGTGCTCCGGCGCCCGTGAAGACTAGCTGGCTGGCTCACATGTGTGTGTCGGAAACCAGAAGAGCAGCTGGCGACAATGCACATGCCCACAGAGAGGGCTCTGCATGCCACCTCTGGTACATGTGCCAAAGATTTGCCATCACAGCCCTAAGACTTAACCAGTAAAAGGAAAGCAAATCTGGAGTTTCAGACCTCGACATGAATAGTTCTTTCTATCTTTGCAAAGGTTGTTGTTACTGCCACAACAAAGAATGATATTTGGTGCTTAAAATGATTCTGTCAAAAGATTTGGATGCTTTTTAAACATGTTGCATTTGGCAAACTGAAAGTCAGTGACATGGTTTATGAAAACAATTTAAAGAGCATCCCTTTTATAGTTGTGTGACAACTTAAAATAAATTAAACTAAAAGCACATATATGTTACATTATAATAAAATATTGCCATAAGATTTCAGAAACTTACAAATGGGATTATGAATTCATTTATTATTAAAACTTATTAAATTATTAAAATCAAACTACCATATTTTCTGGCATATAAGACTACTTTTTAACACAGGAAAATCCTCTCAAAAGTCAGGGGTCGTCTTATATGCCGGGTATAAGCCTACCGACGCTCTGACTTCCCCAGCTGACCCCCAGTGATGGCGAGCCTGAGTTGCTGGCGCTGACCGATGATGCTACAGGAGCGCTGACAACATTGAGGGGTAGTCTTCTACGGCGAGTATAGCCCAAACCCTATATTTTAATAGGAAAAGTAGGGAGTCGTTTTATACGCCCAGTCGTCTTATACGCCGGAAAATACGGTATATTCCACCTCCCCATAAAATATCACATTGCTTTTGCAGTTATGACTTTATCATACTAAGGATTAGCCAAGCATTTATAATAGAGGAGAACAATACATGTCCAGAAAAACCAGTGCATTTCTAGATTTGTCAGTGAAAATTGAAAGTAGAAAAGAGGAGCATGCAATGAAGGTTTTAAGTACACTATTGAATATTAAGGTTAGGTAGATCCTGGAAAGAAGAGTGAGGTCAGGTACCAAAAGTATATATCTGGTCTAGAAAAATCTTATCCATGATTCTGTGAAATGTAACAACAACAAGAAGATATAATCATTCATACATGCACAATAATAACAATTTTAGGCAGAAATGCCTTGAGTATTTTTTTAAAAAGAATATTCAAAAGATCAAGAAAAGAATTGATTGTTATCTATATTAAAGCTAATTGCTTCTATCTATCTGACTGTCTATCTGACTATCATTATACAAATATGAAAGAGAACATGAAAAACAATAAAACAATATAATGAATGAACCAAGCAATTAAAATATTATGCAGGTTATAACTTTATATTATTATTATTATTTATTTATTTATTAATGTATGGCATATAATACATGGATGTGCAATATATTCACATTTCACCTGGATTAGTAAAACACAATAAAATATAAATGTTAAAAAGCTCTACGTTCAAATATAACATTGCAATGTCAATGTCAATACCAATATATTGTTGATTATTTTTATTTATTTATTTATTTATTTATTTATTTATTTATTTATTTATTTATTTATTTCAGCTTATATGCCACCCTATCTCACAATGGACTCAGAGCGGCTCACAATAATAAAAACACAAGCCACAATACAAAATAAAGTCTAAAATCTAAAAAATTTAAAATTTAACCCTTAAAACCCCATCATCAGTCCAGGTCGAGGGATTTGAAAAGCCAAGAAATCCCAACAGGTGTTTGTTGACCAGGAAGGCCGGGTTCTCATGCTTGAAATAGAAATCGCCCAGTGGAAGTTTTTATTGGTTTGTATTTATGCCCCTAATGACAATTGGAGGACTTTTTATCAAAACTTATATGTTAAACTGGGTGAACTGGAATACGAACATATCTGTTTAGTTGGAGATTTCAATGCTGTAATGGATAGAATGCAGGATTATGTTCCGGGAAATATACAAGGAGGGCTGAAGGATATTAAGAGAACATTACCAAAAATATGTAATGATTTAAGGGAGGAATTTGGATTGCAGGATATATGGAGGTTGAGAAATCCCAATAAAAATCAATATAACTATTTCTCTCCTAGACATCACTCATGGACCTGAATAGATACGATTTGGATGTCTCTTGAGTTGGGGTTGGTCTCGGAAGTGGAAATAGGGCCCAACCAGTGGGCAGACCATAACCCGCTAATGGTAACTTGGAAGATCCCACATTGTAGGAAGGGTAAATGGAGAATGAATATAGGTATTTTGAGAGATGAAGAATTTATGAGTAAATTTAAGAAGGAGTTACATCTTTTTTTTCAGGAAAATAAGAAAGAGAATACTTCAATATACAATACATGGGATAGGGCTAAGGCAGTGATGAGGGGATGGTTAATCAAATACATGATTGATAAACGTAGGGCGGGTAAGAAACACCAAGACAACCTCTTGAATAAATTACAGCTGGTGGAAGAAAGGATGCAAAATGGATCAATCCAGACAACATTGATAGAGGAAAGGGATTTCTGGCAACACCAGATTAAATTATTAGATCAAGAGGAATTAAATAAAATAAAGTGGACTAAACAAAAAAATTTTGAAAGGGCAAACAAAACAGGAAGATGGCTGGCTTACCGGCTTAGGAAAGAGCAGGAACAATGGAGAATAGAAGGGTTGAAAGATGTAATTGGGAATTTTCATTGTACTAAGGAAGGCAAGAGAATGATAGCCCAGGATTTTTTCACACAGCTTTATCAGAAAGGGGAGGAAAATATTTGTGAAATTCGGAAATATTTGGAAAAGACAGACTTGCCTAAAGTCTCAGAAACAATGAAGGATATTCTTAATGCAGAATTTACGATGAAGAAAGTAGAAACAGTTATGAAAGCACAGGCAAATGGCAAAACCCCGGGTAGAGATGGCCTTCCAGTTGAACTATACAAAATAGTGTTTGACGTTGTAGGGAAACACATGACAGATTTATTTAATGCGGTTATGAAAGAGGCTCAGGTTCCAGTATCTTGGACTGAGGCCTATATTTCTATTATTTCAAAAGAAGGAACTGACCTATCCCTTATTAAGAATTATAGGCCTATATCATTACAAAATTCCGATTATAAGATATTTGCGGGGGTCCTTGCAGCCAGACTTAGCTGTTTCCTTAACCAATTCATTCATTCTGACCAAAACGGCTTCCTCCCTAATAGATACTTACAAGGTAATCTTAGAATTATCATGAATACATTAGAATTTTTCGAAAATCGCCCCGATGAAAAATTAGTTTTAATTTTTGTCAATGCCCAAAAGGTGTTTGATAGAATCATTTGGGAATTTATGATTTCTCAATTGGAATATATGGAGTTTGGCGATAATTTTATTCGGGCAATTTGAGCTATCTACCGGGAGCAGGCTGCAAGAGTTTTCATAGATGGAGAGGAAACGGAGAGGATTCAAATTTGTAGTGGTACAAGACAGGGATGTCCCCTTTCCCCATTGTTATTTGTATTGACTTTGGAACCCCTGCTTAGAGAAGTGAGAGGAAATACAAAAAGAAGAGGAATGAAGAGTAGGCACAAGGAAGTTAAAGTCCAGGCTTATGCAGACGATCTTGTATTTATTTTGCATCAACCACTGGACTCGGGCCTGAAATTATTACATCTGATTAGAGAGTATGGGAAGCTAGCGGGATTATTGATGAATGAAGACAAAACTAAAATCCTAGCGAAGAATATGACTCAGATGCAAAGGAAACAGCTGGAGCAGTTAATGAGTTTAAGAATGACAAATAAAATTAAGTATCTGGGTATATGGTTGACTGCCAGATGCTCCTCCATAAAGGAGGATAACTATCTTCCTCTTTACAACCAGATGCTCAGAGATCTAGAAAGATGGAAAAATCTCCAGCTATCAATTTTGGGAAGGGTGGCAACCATTAAGATGTGTGTGTTACCTAAATGACTATTTCTATTCCAAACAGCCCCGGTAAGGTTAAACAAAGAATTTTTTACAAATTTGGATAGGAGTATATCCAAGTTTATCTGGCAGGGAAAGAAGCCGCGGATTAGACTTAAAATGTTACAAGAACTCAAAAACAGAGGGGGACTTGGTCTCCCAAATTGGGAGCTCTATTACCAAGCAGCGAACTTGATTTGGGTGAAAGAATGGATGATCCTACAAAAAAGGGACGACTTTTGACATTTGAGGTCTTCAACATGGTTGGCACTATTTTTTATGGCCGGGAGTGTCCGGCCGCCCCAGACACTTTGATGATCATTATCTACGTAGGACTCTTGGGTACACTTGGGAAAAGATTAGAAGAAGAGTATATTCAAAAGTTCCATATTGGATTTCAGCGCAGGAAGCTCAGATCTACCCGACATTGTATAAAGGGGGGGAAATTTTGACGTATGAAGTCTTTTTGGATGTTCAGGGTAATCCGAAGTCACGAGAATTATTAATTCTTCAAGGATATAAGATAGACTGGTGGTCTTATTCCCAAGTGCACCCTAGGTATAAAAAAGATTTATATAGCGAAGGAATTTACCATAAAAGACAAGAATTGGATAAGATCTTATTAGAAGGAGGGAAAGGGGTACTATCTAAATGTTACGCATATTTATTGTCTCAGCAGATAGGACAGGATGTAGTGAAGGATTGTATGATAGCGTGGGGGCGAAATTTTGGATATCCCCTTGACCTCCAGCAATGGGAACAGATTTGGTTGAAAAATATGAAATTAACTATGGCCTCCTCATATAAAGAAAACATATATAAAATGGTCTACCGTTGGCACCTCCCCCCTGCGAGACTAGCTAAAATGTTTCCCGGGACATCTTCCTGCTGTTGGAAATGCGGTTACAGTAAGGGAACTTATTTTCATCAATGGTGGACCTGCCCGCAGGCGGTTAAATATTGGGGAAAAATACAGCAATGGATTTTGGAAATTACACAGATTAATTTGGAATTAAGGCCCAAGTTTTTCCTGTTGGGAGCAAAACCTTTGAATGTTAAATCAGGTATATGGTTCTTGTTGATTCACATTATTGCTGCAGCAAGATTAGCATTTGCGCAGGAGTGGAAAAATCAATACTTACCGATGGATTTGAAAATAATATATAAAATTAATGAGTGTGCGGAATCAGATAGATTAACTAGATTGATCAATGGTAAAAAAGATTCAGAATTTTATAACAGTTGGAAATTATGGTACGATTGGGTCCAGAAAAGGTGGGATAGAATAGATATATGATGTATATATATGATGGCAAGTATGTATGTATAAAGGAATGACTTTATATTTATGGACAATGTACTCACATTACACCATGGTGGCAGAATTGTATATTTCATTTGTGTATTGATGCATAGACTATATTAATAAAAATTATTTAAAAAAGAAAAAGAAAAGCCAAGTTTTTAATTCACGGCGGAAGGTGCGAAGGTCAGGCGCTAATCGGAGCTCCAGGGGGAGTTGGTTCCAGAGGGTGGGTGCACACACCGAGAAGGCTCTACCCCTGGGGACCACCAGCTGCAACTGTCTAGCCGACGGCACCCTGAGCAAGCCCTCTCTATGGGCGTGAACCGGGCGATGGGATATTGTTGCTGGCTGTAAGTGGTCTGCCAAATATCCTGGTCCTAAGCCATGTAGGGCTTTATAGGTCATCATCAGCACCTTGAATCTCACCTGGAGGGCAACCAGTATCCAATGCAAACCGTGCAGGAGGGATGTAACATGGAAGTATCGGGATTCTCCCATCACAACCTGCGCGGCTGCATTTCGCACCAGCTGAAGCCTCCGAGTGGTCCTCAAGGGCAACCCCATGTAGAGAGCATTGCAGTAGGTGAGGTGACCAGCACATGAGTAACTGTGCGTAGGGCACCTCGGTCCAAGTAGGAACGCAACTGGCGCACCAGACATATCTGGGCAAATGCCCCCCTGGTCACGGTTGTTATCTGATCTTTTAAGCTCAACCGTGAATCCAGGAGGATGCCCAAGTTGTGCATCCTGTCTACAGGGGGCAAAACTTCACCCCCTATAGTCAGCGATGGCACCTCTCCCCTGAACCGAGATGCCGGTACCCACAGCCACTCAGTCTTAGCCGGGTTGAGTTGCAGTCTGTTTCTACCCATCCAGACCTGTACCGCTTCCAGGCACCGGGTCATCATGTCGAGGGCATCACTGGGTTGATTCGGGGTGGAAATAAAGAATTGAGTATCATCAGCGTACTGATGATACCTCACCCCAAAACCACGGATGATCTCCCCTAGCGGTTTCATATAGATGTTGAACAGGAGGGGCAAGAGGACCGATCCCTGGGGCACCCCACAAGTGGGGGGCCTCAAGGTCGATCTCTGCCCCCCTGCCAACACCGCTTGCATTCAACCCAAGAGGTAGGAAGAGAACCACCATAGAACAGTGCCTCCCACTCCCAGCCCCTCAAGGTGACGCAGCAAGATACCATGGTCGATGGTATCAAATGCCGTTGAAAGATCCAATAGGACCAGAATAGAGGAATAATCTCTGTCCCGGGCCCTCCAGAGATCATCCACCAGCGCGACCAATGCCGTCTCCATGCTGTACCCGGGCCTGAAACCCGATTGATACGCGTCGAGGTAATCCGCTTCATCCAGGACCAGCAGGAGCTGACATGCCACCACATTCTCGACAACCTTCGCTAAAAAGCGAAGGTTGGAGACTGGACGAAAATAACTTAAAACAGCTGGATCCAAGGCCGGCTTCTTGAGGAGGGGCCTCATCACCACTTCCTTCAAGGCGGTCGGGAAGTTTCCCTCCCTCAAAGAAGCCACTATCACCGCCTGGATCCAGCCTCGTGTCACCTCCCGAGCTGAATAAACTAGCCAGGAGGGACATGGGTCCAACACACAGGTGGCTGCACTCAGCTTCCCCATGATCCTGTCCACTTCCTCTGGGGTAACAGAATCTTCCCAAAGCACAGGACCCGCTGTCTCACCCCCGTCTGACTCTGTCCAGTCAGAGTCTAAGCAATTTTGTCCGACAGGTGCTGACCAAACTCCTCGGCTCGTCCCTGTAAAGAATCTTCCCTCACCCTCTGATTTAAGAGGGAGCAGGACACCCTGAACAGGGCAGCCGGACGATTCTCTGCGGATGCGATGACATCAGCGAAGTAGCAGCGCTTTGACACCGCCAACTCCACAAGGTAGGCCCATGTGGCAGACCTTAACTGAAATCGGTCAGATTTGGAACAGCTGGCTCTCCAACAGCTCTCTAGGCCTCGTCTATGCCGTGTCATCCCTCAGAGCTCCTCGGTAAAACAGGGAGCCAACCGGGGTCTGTGATGGGTCAGAGGCCACAAAGGAATGACCCAGTCCAGAGCCCCGGCAGCAGTCTCTTCCCAGGCCTCCACCAGGGTCGTCGCCGGGGCATGGGAGAGAGGGAGAAGGATCATCCCAAGCTCCTTCTGGAACCTCTTAGGGTCCATCAGGCACCTGGGCGGAACCAGATGGTCAGTTCCACCTCCCAGCGAGGAGGGGCAACGTAATGGAAGCCTAGCCAAAGGAGATAGTGGTCGGTCCATGACAGGGGATAAATGGAAGGCGATCCCCCACTGAACTCATCTTACCACTGCTCCAAGACAAAAACAAGATCGGGCGTGTGCCCCCCCCCCATGAGTCAGGCCCTGGGTAATCTGAGTTAGGTCCATAGCTGCCATAGAAGCCATGAACTCCCGAGCCACACCAGACACCACACCCAGGGATGGCAGATTGAAGTGCCCCAGAACAATAAGTCTGGGAAACTCCACCACCAGCCCTGAGAGGGCGTCGAGTAGCCTGGGCAGGGCTGTTGAAACGCAGCTGGGAGACAGGTATGCAATCAACAAGCCCAGCTGACCATACGGGTCCCACCTCATGAGGAGGGCCTCACATCCGTCAATCTTAGGAGCAGTGACCTCCCATGGACTAAGGATTAACTGTACACAGTTAAATATATTGTATATAATGTATCATAAAAAGACAAAAAGTCACTATTATTATTAAAATGAATATCAAGAATCATAGACTCCACAGTATAAATCTCCACATGGATTCATATGCTGTAATAAGTTCAGTCCATATTATTAAGAATCTATAGTATTCTGATTTAAGTATTTTATAAAATTGAGATATACATACCATAGATTTGGTATCTAGATCATATTTTGGATTTGACTAGGCAAGCTATGATCCATTGACTTAACCTTTCAGATATATTTCTTTATCTAAGCAAATAATGCAAGTGCAAATTCACCACCATACTCCTGCTGTCATGTGATCACCACTAATTTTCTATCTGCAAATTTCCCAGGCGTTCCTATTGATTTGTGGGAAGGTGTCAAGGAACATTGTAAATAAGGATCACATGATCATGGTAGCATAGTGGCAGTATTAAACAGCAACAGCACAGCGACACTGAAATGGCAAGAACTTTCTGAAATTTCATTCCCACAAGACTAATGGTTCCCAGCATTCCATTTGCTGGGTATTTGAAGTACTTTGGTTGAAAAAAAAATCATATATTAGATTATTGTCTATTTTCTAGTTTGAGTTTAAATCTGGTCAGATTTATTTTTAAGGTAGAAAGTTATTTTAGACACTAAGGCATACTCATTCATAGATTTTAATACTCTTATGTTGTCAAACTGAATAGCTCAGCCTATTTTTTTTAATACTGGATTGTTTTATTATGATAACTAGGTTGTGAATTATTTCTTTAGAAGTATAGCAGAGAATGTTTTAAAATCCATTAAAAAAGCTGAAAATTGGTGTTAGCTTGGAAAAATTCTGTAAGTAAAGATCTGATGATACTTCTAGTAATCAGGGTATCATAACATTTGAAATCAATGTCAGCTTTCCAAATCTTGTGTGATACAGTCTGCTGTAGCTTGCATGTAGTTCTATAAACCAGCCTGTTTTTAAAATTATTAACTTGTATACTGAAATAAGAGAAAATAAAAACAGTTGTGAACAACAATGAACTCTCATGTGAATCATTAGAATCACAATCCTGAAGAATGCAGCTGGGAAATGTGGAAAGTGAGAAGGGAAGAAGTTCAAAGGGAAATAGCTGGGGTAGTGCAAGGTTGTGTGTGATCATATAAGCCTTTTGGATAGAGGCTATTTTCTTCAGGGCAAGTATTTTAGAGAGAGAATAAATGTTCCCTGAAAGTTATAAAATGTGGGATATTGGCTTATTGTATCTGGTGATTTAGGCACCACACTATTTTTGAATTTTTTAATTAATTATAATTTTTAATAATGTATTTAATTATTTTACTTCCTTGGCTGTGGAAATGGTATAAGATGCAACAGCCTGTCAAAAAGCATTAAGCTCCAATGTAGTCAGCTTTGCTGATTGTGCAGAATCATGCATTTATACAATATGACATACTGCCAAAAAGGAGTACAGTAAAGTGGCAAATTGAACAGACATCTTTTTTGGCAGCCCAGCAAGTCCAAACACCAGCAAAGTGATTTAAGCCTACTATAGATTGCAGACCCACATACCACTGGCCTGGAAATGACATATTTGCTAGCACTACTGTAATGTGTAGTGCATTATGGAACTTGTAGAGTTCCATAATGGAACAGTTTAATTTTTTTATTGAAACAAACAAAAAACAATTGCATACACACACAGACACAGACACACACATTTTGTTATGGTGCAGTTCTTATTAATCTACACTCACTATGCCATAATGACAAAGTGAAAACAGAATTCTAGAAATTTCTTAAAAAGAAAAAACTGAAATATCACATTGGCAGAAGTATTCAGACCCTTTGCAACAACACATGAAAATTAGCTCAGGTTCTTTTTAGCTCCCAGTTGTCTTGATCGTTGCTGACATGTTTCTACACTTTGATTGGAGTCAATCTGTGGTAAATTAAATTGACTGGACATGATTTGGAAAGGTATATGCCTTTCTATAGAAGGCCTCACAGCTGACAATGCATATTATAGTAACAGAACAAAAGCCATGAGATCAAAGGAACTGCCTGCAGAGCTCAGAGACAGGATTATTGCAAGGCACAGATCTGGGGAAGGCTGCAATAAAATTTCTGCTGCACTGAAGGTTCTTAAGAGCACAGTGGTCTCCCCCAAGGTTCTGTCTTAGGCCCAGTACTCTTCAATATCTTCATTAATTATTTAGATGAGGGAATAGATGGGGAACTCATCAAATTTGCAGACAATACCAAGCTCTCAGGAATAGTCGATACTCCAGAAGATAGGCTTAAGATACAGAAGGATCTTGACAGACTTGAACATTGGGTACTACCTAACAAAATGAAATTAAATGGTGAAAAAAGTAAGGTTCTACATTTAGACATGTTACACATAAATGCCTCACCTATGCCAGAAGGCATACATGACCCACGGATGCAGGGATTAACGCACTTACACCTCCCACCAGCCTCCTTCACAGACATCCCCTTACCTCAGACTCCGCCTTCCAAGTATCTAAGGTCACCCCACACTGCTCCACATGGTCTTCCAGATGATGCCTGTAATAGATGAATACCTATGTGAATAAAGATACTCTGATTGAACCAGTAACATGCCTATGTTCTTTAATGGGTCCGATCCTTGGAATTAGTCACAATATGGTAGCAGAGGATCGTTTGGTGGCCCAATAACGAACAGGCATGCTGAAGAAATCGATCGCCACAGAAAAAAAGAGAAGACCGAACACCCAAGCGCATATGAGAGAGATGGCAACGCAATCCAACCCGATCGGCAACTTCCCAGTGGGAACGCCAGGGGAGTCAGAAGCCAAGACAGACTCCGAAATCACGATGGTGGAGAGAGAAAAGGGAGTCGAAGGACAAAACAGCCTAGACCCCAACAACCAGAGAGACAGCAACCTACGACTGGACATATGGAGGCTGCTGAGATCGCCAACCGACAACGGGGACCTCATTGCGAACCTCCAAAGCCTGAGAGAAAGCCACGGAGCTGCGAGAGGAGACATCAACCCGGACCAGGAACTCACAGACCATGACTCGGTAAGCGACTCATCCCCAGCCGAACCACTAACCAAGGCCGAGACCCACGATCCCGTGCCAAATTTTGAATGGCAGCCATCTTTAATCGAGCAGCCCGCCAAAATGGCCAACCGCCGACCAATCAGAGACCGAGATTCAAAATGGCCAGCGCAGGAAACCTACACTACCCTGGACTATGGGGAAAGCGAAAAATATGAGGAAGGGGGATCTGATTCAGATCCCAAAATGTCCCCAACCGATCGGCAGGTCGAGGAAGCCATAAAGACCCTCACCGCCACCTTCGGCTCAGACCTGAGGATCTCCAGAAAGACCCCAAGAACGTCTGGAGGGACAAGCAGCGAAGGAGAGGGACACCCAGCCACCCACACGAGGGATGCAGACGCCACTGCAAATGCACCAATACCACAGCGCACCTCGAAAGCACCACACCCCCGACCGCCAAGACTACAGACACCGGAGCCTAGGGACTGGAGAGGATACTTACAGACTTCGCGGACTTTCCCGAGCGGGCAGGATCTTCACCTGGACGAATCCACGATGAGCTGACCGCCTCCGAACCACTGCTGGACACCCAAGGCTGAATCCAAAGCCTACATGGCTGCGAGAGGCCTCTACGCAGGAGCTGCAACGACCAGGTCCTTCCCCAACGACTGCAGAGCTGAAATGGACTTTGCGCATGCGCAGTTCCACCTAGAAGGAAAAAGAGAAAAAAAGTGCAGAGAGGACCTTTTAAACTTCCTGCAAGTATCCCCATGCCGTATTGCGGCTACCAGCATATCCAGAACCATGGACAGCCACCTGCTGTGAGTAACATAACAAATAATACAGCGAATTTACCTAATGACTTTCCCAAGTTAAAAATGGATGGATCTAACCTCCTGGAGTGGAGCCAACAGCTCCAGGTAGTTTTTCTAAAAAGAAAATATGTTATTCTTTATTACTAACCCCCCAGAGAAACCATGGGATTTTGAAGTGGACTGTATGCACCATAGGGCATTTTACCTACTAATCTCTAGTATCTCACCAACCATATATCACAGCATCAAACACTACCTGACAGTGTCTGAGCTGATACAAAAAATGTTTGGGCTTTTTTATAGTGAGAGTGTGGCGACCACAACCAGAATATCTAAAGATTTCTTTTCAGCAAGGATTAGACCAGGGACCCCCATAACTGAACACCTTTTAACATTAAATGCCACCAGGGCCGAATTACACCTGAGGGGGGAGGTTGTGACCGACCAGACCATGAAGCGCGTAATAATTAGCTCTTTAGATTCCACCTGGAATAGCTTCATCACACACTAGACACACTCAGCTTAGGACACCAGTCCATTGAGAGCCTATCCAACAGGCTGATAGCGGAAGACAACTTGAGAAAGAGCCGTCACACATCACATAGAGAGCACAGACCCACAAGGAGAGTAGCCTTTCTGGATAGACAACAAGACACAACAGAATGTTACAACTGTGGGTCCAAGAATCACTACAAAAGGGACTGTCCCAGGAATTTCAGGGAAAGGAACAAACATGAACCCAGAACCAGATACCCAGAGAGACACCCCCAGGAGGACAGATACAGGCGCAGGGACTCCCCCAACCCAAAGGATAGAAGGGGAAACAGAGATAGCTCCAGAGACAGCAGAACAGGGTCACTATATGGGGTAGGAGAGCATACACAAGTAACCAATCAGGATAGAAAGGACAGTGGGTGGCTCATAGATTCTGGGGCCATCAATCACACAACATATAACAGACAACTCCTCTCCTCCTTCACAGAGGAGAATTTTCTAATCAAGGTAGCAAATCAGGACGATGTCCAGGTAACCAGAAAGGGAAATGTGACCTTGCCAGGGATAGGAAAAATAGAGGGGGTACTGCTAGTCCCAGAGATACCCCACAACATCCTAGCAGCTTTAAAACTTAGCAAGGAAACCGGAATAAAGATAGCTTTCGTGGGAGGAGAAGCATCCGTGAGCAGGGACAGGAAAGACATAGGGAAGGTTATAGTCAGAAGGGGGTTACCCTACCTACACTTCGGAAAGGGCAAAATACCCAGTGTAAATGCCAGCATGGAACCAGAGACTAACCCTGGACTAGAAGAGGGCGAAGATGATAGGATAGGTGAGGGGGAGCTAGGAAACAGGGACGACAACACACAGGAACACAACACACACCACCAAGGAAAGCCCTTGATAGGCAGACCTATCCACGATGATTGTGCCCACCTGTTGCACCGGAAGTTGGGACATGCCAGTTTTCCTGTAATTCAAAAAATGACCAACTGTACCAAAGGTATTAAAGTAAAAGACTGCGAAAATTACCTTGAATGCTCAGTGTGTAATTGTTCAAAGCTTAAAACAAAACCTAGGCCCATCCCGCACCACCAACCACACTTTCCATCTTGTATACATGGACTTGATGGGGCCCCTAAGGCCATCCATAAAGTACAAGAAAAGATTCTTCCTCACCATCGTAGACGACTATAGGCTTCGTATATACGCTAAGGCACAAAAACGAAGCATTCCAAAAATTTAAGGAATTCTACAAAAGAGTAGAAACCCGGCACAATACGCAAATAAAGCAAATAATGACAGAGGGTTGGAATTTCTGTCAAGGGATTTCTCACACTGGCTCAAATCAAAGGGTGTGCTACACTTTACTTCCTGTCCATTCTCGGCCTTTCAAAATGGCATAGGAGAACGACAGAATTCCATCCTGAAAACCATGGTAAGATGCGCACTAGAGGATGCAGGGATTGGGCAACACTTTTGGTCAGAGGCCCTAGTATACTCCAACTACACACTCAACCGACTCTGGTCTAGCATGATTGATAAAATACCATACGAGCTGATGTACAATAGGAAGCCTCAAATAGCTCACCTACATGTGTTTGGGGTTACTGCAGATGTGCACATACCGAAACAATTATGCCACAAGGGGGATAAGGTGTCCAGGAGATTGAGATTCATGGGTTATGAACCAGGCACCAAGGGGTTCAGATTTATAGATAACAACAACAGGTTTGTCGTATCTAGGACAGCAGTGTTTCATGAGCAGACAAACTGGTCCAAAATACACCTCAACGAAATACACCCTAGACAGGAAGCGAGGCACGACACACAGAACCAAGGCGGGCAAGACACACAGGACAGCGAAGGGGAAAGGGGACACAAACCCAAACACCAGGAAGTCCGGATCAGAGAATGGAAGGGGGACCACCCAAAAATAAAAGTAAAATCACTCACTCAGAAGGAGGCTAAGTACTTACATGACAGCGAGAACATACCCAACAGACCAGTCAGGGCAAACAGAAATCAGATGCCCAAAAGATTTGAGGACTATATACTGCACATACATACCAGCTCAGTCACCCCCAACACTTATGAGGATGTGTTAAAACTCTTCCATGAAGAAAGGTTTAAGTGGGAGTCAGCCATGACAAAGGAAATGAACAGCCTCAAAGAACTAAATGTGTTCACCCCAGCCAAGGCCCCAGAAGACAAGAACCCAATAGGAACCAGATGGATTTTTAAAATCAAAACGCTAGAGGGAGACAAGACACTATACAAGGCCCATCTAGTGGCACAAGGGTTTGCCCAAAAATACCCGGAGGACTATACCAAAACATATTCTCCCACAGTGAGAGCTGAGAGCGTTAAGAGCGCCTTAGTAATCGCCTCCGTCCTAGGCCTGGAAGTGTACCAGTTCGACGTGCAGACAGCATACCTGCACGCTGAGCTGGACAAGGAAATCTACATTAGAGCACCACCAGCCAAGAATACAAATAGGGGTGACACATGGTTACTCAACAAGAGTCTATATGGTCTGAAATAATCTGGTAAGCGATGGTACGAGTGCCTAGTTAAAGTACTCAAATCAATGGGATTTACCGTGACCCCAGCAGACAACTGCTTTTTCACCAGGAAGGAAGGGGATTCCCCTGAATATGTACTGGTCTATGTGGACGATATTCTATATATTGGCAAGCACAAAAACAAGTGCAATATTTTTGCCAGCAAACTAGGAGAACATTTCTCACTGAAGTCCTTAGGAAGAGTGAACAAATACTTGGGTGTGCAAATCAGTAAAACTCCCAGGGGATTTCGCTTGTTGCAAAAAGAAAAAATCATTGAACTCTTACACAAGTGTAATATGGCAGATGCCAAACAATGCGAAACTCCCACGCAACTGGACTTCTTGAAAAATATATATGGTGAGGCACCCAAGTTCAAAGAAAATACACTCTACAGGTCCACCATAGGGTCACTTCTGTATATCGCCAACTGGACCAGGCCCGACATTGCCCTACCAGTTAACCTACTGTCCAGACATGTAGGCAAACCCACCATGTACCACTGGGAAGCAATAAAGAGAATGCTCAGGTACTTAAAGTATAGCGCTGATGCCTGCTTGTGTCTCGAGCCAGACTTACTCAATGAACCCACTCTCACCTGCTACGCGGTCCCCGATTGGGCAGGAGACGTAAGAAGCAGGTAAAGTACTTCAGGGTATATATTTTTCCTCAACAACAGCCCAATACATTGGTACATGGGCAAGCAGAATCTAGTAGCCACATCGACCACCGAGGCATATATGCCTATCCAAGGCTGCCAATGATCTAACATGGTTTGATGACCTGCTCACCAATGTCTGGACTGAACCTGCATATCCGATAGTCATTCACGAAGACAACAAAGCCGCCATTGAGATATCCATGGCGGATGCGGTAGGCCAGAGATCCAGACACATATACATAAAACACAAACATGTGAGGCAACTCGCGAAGATAGGCTTCATTAAAACAATTCACTGTGACATTGAAGAACAAACGGCCGACATCTTGACCAAACCTTTACAAGGCAAGCAGCACTCCTACCTAGTGTCCAAACTATGCATCCATCCATGGGCCTCCCCCAAGCAACCAGTGACACAGACACTGTGTCAGGTTAGGCATTTAGAGGGGGATTTGTTACACATAAATGCCTCACCTATGCCAGAAGGCATCCATGACCCAGGGATGCAGGGGTTAACACACTTACACCTCCCACCAGCCTCCTTCACAGATCTCCCCTTACCTCAGACTCCGCCTTCCAGGTATTTAAGGTCGCCCCACGCTGCTCCACATGATCTTCCAGATGATGCCTGTAATAGATGAATACCTATGTGAATAAAGATACTCTGATTGAACCAGTAACACGCCTATGTTCTTTAATGGGTCCAATCCTTGGAATTAGTCACAAGACAAGAAAAAACAAATGCACAGGTATAGTATAGGTCCGTGATGGCGAACCTATGGCACGGGTGCCACAGGTGGCACATGGAGCCATATCGGTGGGCACGCGAACTCAGATCCAACACGCATGCATGCACCAGCCAGCTGATTTTTGGGCCTTCTGGGCCCACCAGAAGTCAGGAAACACACTGTTTCCAGCCTCCGGAGAGCCTCTGGGGGGGTGGGGAAGGCTGTTTTTGCCCTCCCCAGGCTCCTAGAAAGGCTCTGGAACCTGGGAAGAGCAAAAAAATGGGCCTACCAGGCCCACCATGCCATCACGTGCCAAAAGCGTGGGGAGCACGGGGGGGGGGGGGG
>WNWU01013435.1:1322845-1346749 GCA_012654045.1 Ptyas mucosa
GGGGAGCACGGGGGGGGGGGGCGCATAGAATTATGGATGTGGGCACACGTGCATGTGACCCCACCACACTCCCCCCACTTTTGGCACGCGATGGCAAAAAGGTTAGCCATCACTGGTATAGGTGGTTCCTGGCTCAATAGTAGTAATTGTGAGAGGGATCTTGGAGTCTTTGTGGACAATCACTTAAATATCAGTCAGCAGTGTGCTGCAGCTGCCCAAAAAGCCAACACAGTTCTAGGCAGCATAAACAGACAGATAGAATCAAGGTCACATTAAGTGCTGAAACCTCTTTATAATGTCATGATAAGACCACACTTCCAACATCAAATGTTGAAAGTAAATGATATCAGTAAAATTTTATAATATTTGTAAAAAAAAATGAAGTAGTGGAAGACAGAATTTGTGGTTGGAAATGAAAAATATGCACTTATCAACATTCAGAGAGGCATCATCCAGGGTGAATAATTATTACCCTTTTTATTTATTATCACTATGATCCCACTTTCAGTAATTTGAAGAAATCTTTGTCAAAGAAATGTTAATAAAACCTCATATTTGCTTTATATAAACAGTCTGAAGCATTATAGAAAATCAGAAATCAAAATCCATTCATAGACTAAATGTAAGAATTTTTAGCAATAGAATTTGGCCTAGAGAAATGTGCTACAGTAATAATAAATCATGAACAGTAACGGAATTCAAATTCCAAATGTTCAAACCATCCACTTTTTAAGCAGATGGGCCGCCCATACATCTTTGCTCACCACCCAGGAGGTTTCTGTATCGGGATATTCCTTCCATCAAACCAGGCATTGCAGTCGACTCTTATGTAGTCCGGAGTCCAATACCCAGTCGATTTTGTAATGGATCTCCCCCCCCCCCAGCTCAATGGGACTGGGTAATGGTTGTGGTCAAATGGAGGCCTCATCTATTGGCTTTAGCAGATTACTGTGAAATACAGGGTGCACTTTACCCAGTCGGGGTAGTTTCAGTTCCATCATTAAAGAATTAATTATCCGAACAATGGGGAATAGCCCAAGAACTTTGCACCCAACTTCCAGCAGGGGACCGTTAACTTTAAGTATTTGGTCAATAGATACACCCTCTCTCCCATCCAGAATGGCTTCTGGGGAGCCCGTTTCCTGTCTGCCTGTACCTTCTGGATATACGCAGCTTTCCGCAAGGCCATCTTCATGGCTCCCCACACCCCTGGCAAGGTATCTACCCATTCTTTTGGGCTGACAGGGGTAGGAAGTTCTTGAGGGTACTCTGGTATGGGAATGAACTCAATTCCATGCACCACCCTGAAGGGGGTAAACCCTGTACTGCTGTGGACAGCATTGTTGTAGGCCACCTCTGCAAATGGCAGGAGTTCCACCCAATTGGTATGCTGATAGGTGACATAGCACCTAAGATATCTTCCTACAATGGTGTTGGCTCTCTCTACTTCCCCGTTAGTACTTGGATGAAAAGCTAAGATTAACCCCTGGGACAACTCTATCATCCGGATGAACTCCCGCCAGAACTTGGCTGTGAACTGTACCCCCCGATCCAAATTGATCCTCCACGGCACCCTTTGGAGGTGATAGATATGCTGCAGGAATAGTTTAGCAAACCTTTGTGCTGACGGTAAACCAGGGTAGGGTATAAAATGGGCCTGTTTAGAAAATAAATCAATGACTGTTCATATGACGGTCTGGCCAATGCTCTCCGGCAGCTCAACAATAAAATCCATGCATAGGTCCTCCCACAGCCAGGTGGGGTCAGCCACAGACTGCAAGAGGCCAGGGGGTTTCCCTGTTCATGGTTTTGTGGTTGTGCAGATCGGACAGCTTCTAATAGTCCTCTATTTTGTGTTGCATCTTGGGCCACCAGAATTGCCGTTTGACTAAATGCAGAGTTTTAAGGAACCCAAAGTGTCCTGCATTTTTCACGTCATGGCATCTTTGTAGCACCTGTGGCCTCTGGGCATGTGTTCTGACAGATGCTCTAATTAAATCATGAGTCTTGAGCCAGGTTTCAAAAGGAATCCAATGATTTATTAGGAGTTCAAGAGCAGACTAAAAAAGCTTTTGTGAGTTGACATGTAGCATATAGAGTGTATTGTCTTTCCACACCACCCTGTCCCGTTGAGTAAGCAATTGCCTGTGCTCCAAGAACCACGGGTCCACGAGTAATTCAGTCTGTAAGTGACGCATCAACTCTTTGGCAGTTACAGCTGGCCGCCAGGCTGAAATCCGTGCAGCAGGTTGTATCTGTGGTGAGGAGGAATGATGGTGTGTACCACCGCTTCCCAGTGGCTATTGTATTGAGATATTCTTGACAATGGTTCTGCTAGGAAGTTTTTCCCTACAGGAATGTAGGGAATGAACTGGAAGCATTGGAAATACTGCGCCCACCATACCTGTTTAGGTGACAACCTCCGCAGGGCCTGGAGGGCTCGAGGTTTTTATGGTCTGTCCATACCTTGAATGATATTTTGCTCCCCTCCAGGAGGTGACACCAGGTCATGAGGGCTCACTGGACCATCTATCTCCCATATGGCCCACCAACATTTGGTTTCCAAGAGTTTGCAGGCAGTATACGCGCACAGCTGCAATGTGCCCTGTTTATTAGGTTGGAGTAGGAGAATGGCTACTGCCACATGGCTGGCATACACTTGGACCACAAAGGCTTGTTCAAGATTTGGGTGTTTTAGAACTCTCTGGAGAACAAAGCCTTTAGGGATTCAAATGCTCACTGGCACTCCATTGTCCAGTGAAGTGGCTGGCCCAGTTGGGGCTTCAATGTCATGTGCTTGGTCCTCAAGAGGTTTGTCAACAGCAAATCCACCTTGGCAAATGTGGGGATGAAAGTCCAATAAAAATTCGTAAAGCCCAGGAAATTCTGTAGCTGCATGCAAGTTTTCAGGTTTTCCACGCCAGGACGGCCTGGACCTTGGCCAGTTCCATTTCCACTCCAGTGCTAGAAGTGTGATATCCCAAATAATTCAGCCAAGTTTGGTGGAACTTGCACTTTGGTAACTTCACATAGAGGTTGGCAGTCAGTAGTCTTTTCAAGACCTGGCGGACCAGCTGGGTGTACTCAGCCATTGTTTTTTGTAAATTATGATATCATTGAGGTACACAAGCACTCTGATACAGATGCTCATGTAACATCTCATTTATCAGCTGCATGAATACTGCAGGAGCCTCCTGCAGATATCACCTGGAATAATATAACTCCCCAAGAGGTAGTTGAAATCAATCTTCCATTCATCCCCCTCCCTGATCCTTACCCTATAGTATGCCTCCCTTATGTCCAATTTGGTAAAGTTCCTCCCCTTGGCCAAGTGGGCCAACGTATCTTTCATAAGGGACAGAGGGTATATGTTCTCAACACACACTGAAGTCCACACATAAGCTCATAGTCCCATCCTTCTCTTTAAACAGAACAAGGGCCGCGATCCTTGAGCGAGCGGGCTGAATGAACCCCAAGCCAGGTTCTTGTCAATATACTTCCATAGCTGCTCCATCTCTTTTGGTGTCATCGAGTACATTTAGGGCTTTGGCAGTTGTGCCCTGGATAGGATGTCAATGGCACAATTGGTTGGCCGATGTGGGGGCAGCACATCACATTCTTTCTCATTAAATACCTCTGCCAAATCCCCACAGACTCAAGGGAAGGAGGCGTGGGGTGGAATTTGGGCTGGCATGGGTAGGCCCCGTCCCCCAATCTCCAGGACCTGATCTACCCCCACTTTTTTTTTAATTTGATTTATATGCTGCCCTTCTCCGGAGACTCAGGGCGGCTTACAATGCGCTAAGCAATAGCCTTCATACTTTTGTATATTTATACAAAGTCAGTTTATTGCCCCCACAAACTGGGTCCTCAGCACAGCACAACTGGGTCACTTGAACTGACTTGTGTGGTGGTGGCCTGGAATCTGTCCCTATCCTCAGAAAATTAGAAGTATAAAATATATACATAACAAGGACTTCCGGTTGGTGATCCATGGTGGCATGGCGCTGTGAGAGCGATCACCGCTCTTCAGCACCATTTCTTCACTGTGTTTTGGGGACCTTAAGAGGCAAGAAAGGAGAGCTTCTTGGACAATAGAGGGAATCCAAAGAGTGGAAAAGCGAGGTGCAAGCACCTTCCACTTGAACAGATACCTCTGTCTAACCGGCACGGGTGTGTCTGCCGATTAATGGCAGACCCGAAGCCACGGTAGCCAGCAAACGACGGGAAGCGAAGAGAATTGGGGCAGCTGACGTGGAAAGAGGACCTAAACCCCAAACCCTGGTGACCGTGGAGATCAATCTCAAAGGAGTGTAGCAGGCTGTGCTGGGTGGAAGAACTCTTGGTGAGTGGAAAGGTGGTGATTGAAAGTGATGGAGCAAACCGAAAATGAGTGCATTACCGACAAACCTGCAAAGGAGAAGCTGAGACTGTTAAGCCTGAGAAAAGGCGTAGATAGAAGACCGATGGGTTGTTGTTGACAATAAAGAAAGAGAATTGTGGTTGCGGATAAAGAGATTGGAACAGACTGTCAATTTGTAAAATAGCGATTTGGACATTTTCGGAGGAAAGAGAAACCGGAAGTGCAGCCATTGTCTGAGTTTGACAGTAAGACAATTGGAGTGTGACAGCGGGAAATAGCGGAAGGCAACATATTGATTCTTGACCTCAATTAACAAATCCTGACAGTAAGAGGACTCGGAAACCGCTAGATACTCCTCTGTAGCAAACAATATAAATTAATATACAGGAGGGAATCTTTTGATAGTTGCAGCAACCTACGCAATACCATAGACCTTTAACCTTAATTTATTAACCTATGTGTGTGTGTGTGTGTGTGTGTGTGTGTGTGTGTCTATGTAAGTTTTCACGGGTATATATGTGTGTACAGTTAATATCTCGGGTTTCTTCCCGTTAACACAAAATATAAACCATAGAGCAAGGGTTCACCAAAAAGCCTGTGTTGCCACCAGTTCCAGCATTATCCATCGACCCACAACCAAGCAACAGCACTTCCACCCAATCAAAATACAGCTACATCATCAGCCAATCAGAATACAGCAACACTGTTGACCAATCAGAATACACCTCTGCCTCTTTTCATAGAAAAACGGCAGTTACAATCACACAGTTTGGCCATAAGCACCAAACCGAATATCAGCCAGAAGATGACGAACGTGATTTCGTTGAAACGTCGCTACTACCCTTTGAAGGATATGTTTACAATTACACGGGAAGAAACCCGAGATATTAACTGTACACACACACACACACACATACACCTATCTACCTCTAAGATACTTTAAATAATCCTTCCTGCCTCCCTCTGTGCAGACTTGTACATTCTTACTATATAGCTTAAACAGACTTGGACATATATACACATATACATATACTCAACTCAACCTTTTAACTATAACGTATATTGACTCTATTTATATTAATGTAGTGTATATATCCTAATTAATTAATATTTTGATTAGCTCGTTGTGTTATAACTGTGGTAAGAACTGAGAATAATTAAGGATAGAATATTAATGAATTAACATTTGCTTATTAATTTGGATAACTAGTTATTTTAAGTATCTTTGATTTATAATAATTGAATTGAATTGTGAATGTCATTATAGGCCTAGATTGATTGAGGTGAATTGAATTGATTGAGGTGAATTGAATTGATTGAGGTGAATTGATAAAGTGGTGGATTTTGCTATCTGAATAATATATGAAATAAGGAAAAGAGGATCATCTAGGTATTCTCTGCCACTGGGTGTCAGGTATGCTTCCTTCACAAACCACGAAAGAAAGAACCAGACTCCATTGTTATGTAAAATCTGTACTTTTACTGGTATAGAAATGAACGCAACCAAGCAAAGCTGAATCTGAGGGCTATATGTGCGAAAACTGTATATACAAATCATCCCCTCCCACTGTCCATCGTAAATCATCCAATCCCCAGGTCTTCTAGGGGTCAGGTGGAAACACGTCTGGTCACATCATCAATCAGGAATGTCACAACGGTTGACCCGATAACACTGGTTTCGTTTCCCCTTCATCCAAGTAAGGTTTCACTTTTGAGGCCCCCCCCATAGCCCACACACCCCCTCCCCCTTTCTATGGCAGCCAAGCAGAAAGGCGGAGGCTGACATTCGGCCCCTCTACAGCAGAGACGTTAGTCCTAAATAGAGAAAGAGAAGACAACATAACACAGATATTAGGGTTTATCAGGACATTTGGTGTGGAACAATTGTACTTTCTTTGGTGCCTGGATGTCACGTTTATTCACCCATTCTGCTTGAGATAATGGGAAATGCTTCCAGGCCACCAGATATTGCACCTTACCATCGTGCTTTCTAGAGTCCAGGATCTCTTTAACCTCAAAATGTTGCTCCCCTTCTATTAAAATGGGGACGGGGGGAGGTCCTGACCTGGACGCAAAGGAGACAAGTGTTCTAGTTTTAGTAAGCTAACATGAAACACAGGGTGGATGCGTCTCAAGGTATAAGGTAGCTCCAATTCGACTGTGACTGCATTAATAAGTCTAGTGATGGGAAAAGGGCCCACATACTTAGGCCCAAGCTTTTTCGATTTTTGAGAGGTCTGCAAATATTTGGTGGAAAGGTAAACCCTATCACCCACTTTATACATGTTTGCCGAACACCTTTTTTTGTCAGCTTGAGATTTATGTGCTTGGTGGGCCTCATCTAACGCTTTTCGAGTTACTGCCCAAGTACTTCTAAGTTGCTCAATCCACTCAAGCAAGGAAGGATTCTGTGGGTCATCCTGAGGCAGCTCGGGGATAGGAACAAAGTCTTGGCCCGATGCTACCTTAAATGGAGTAAAACTGGTGCTGCTATGAATTGAGTTATTATATGCCACCTCTGCAAATGGCAACAAGTTGACCCAGTCATCTTGTTGGTAATTTATGTAACATCTCAGGTACTGTTCTAGCACGCCATTGGTTCTCTCACAAGCCCCATTTGTCTGGGTGGTGGGCGGAGCTTAAGCCCTGGGCAGAGCCTATCAACTTTAAAAACTCCTTCCAAAATTTGGAAGTAAATTGTATATCTCTGTCTGAAATTATATGTTTTGGAGCTCCATGCAGGTGGTAAACATGTCGAATGAACAATTTTGCAAGGGTTTTAGCTGATGGGATTTTAGAACAAGGGATGAAGTGCACTTGTCTGGAAAATAAGTCCGTCACCACCCAAAAGACTGTGCACCCATCACTCTCTGGTAAGTCAACGATAAAATCCATGGATATTTCCTTCCAAGGGGCATTCGGTCTTGCCACACTTTGAAGCAAGCTGGGGGGTTTTCCCAGAGGTCTTTTAGCCGAGGCACATACCGGGCAGCTTGCCACATACGCCTCTATGTCCTTTTTGAGTGCAGGCCACCAGAATTGTCTCTTGACGAGTTGCAAAGTTTTAACAAAACCAAAATGTCCCGCCACTTTGGCGTCATGGGTGTACTGCAATACTGTTGTCCTTAAGCTGGCAGGAACATACAATTTAGTCCCAATCCAGGGTAGTCCATCATGAAGGGTGCATTCATTCAAGTGATTTTGAAACCACTCGTCCGTTCTCAGGGCTTCACGTAGTTTTTGAAGCAAGTTGCCCAAGAGGGCCGGATCAGTCCTTGTTTGTGCCCTGGTAGTTACTGGCGCTGCTAGTTGTGTCGAAGGGATGATAGGTCGCACCACCTCCTTCTTTGTACTGTTGTATTGAGGCAGTCTGGAGAGTGCATCTGCCATGAAATTCTTCCCTCCAGGAAGATATCGCAGGGTGAAATTAAACCAGTTGAAGTGCTGGGCCCAACGAACTTGTTTTGGTGACAGTTTACGCGTGTCTTCAACGCTTCTAAATTTTTATGGTCAGTCGAAACCTCGAACAGATGCTTGGCCCCTTCCAGGAATTGTTTCCATGTTAACAAAGCCCATCGCACTGCAAAAGCTTCCTTCTCCCATATGGCCCATCTCCTTTCAGTTTCTGACAATTTTCGGGATGTGTAAGCACAGGGTTGCAAATTCCCCTCGGCGTTCTTTTGCAGAAGTACTGCCCCCACGGCTACGTCGCTAGCATCTGCCTGTACCATGAAAGGTTCTTCCATGTTCGGGTGTTTGAGAACTGGTTCAGCAGCAAACAGCCGTTTCAACTTTTTGAATGCCGCCTGACACTCCATAGTCCATTCAAGAGGCCGAGAAGGCTTTGGTTTTAATTCCCCCTTTGTCTTTAGAAGATTGGTTATAGGTAATGCGATTTTGGCAAAAGAGGGGATAAATTGTCTATAAAAGTTAGCAAATCCCAGGAAACTCTGTAGTTGCTTGCAGGTGTGTGGCGCGGCCCATTCCATTACAGCTTTGAGTTTACCGGGATCCATCTCTATTCCCTCATGCGATATGCAATACCCCAGGTAGTCAATTTTGTTTTGGTGGAACCCGCACTTAGACAGTTTGGCATATAGTTCAGCAGCCCTGAGTTTTTTCAGGACAGTTCGTACCAATTTCAGATGATAGTTCATGTTCTCAGAGTAGATAAGAATGTCACCAAGTAGACCAGCACCCCCTTGTACAGGTGCTCATGCAGTACTTCATTGATCAATTGCATGAACATAGCAGGGGCTCCCTGTAGTCCAAAAGGGAGCACCTTAAATTGGAAACATCCCAAGGGGCAATTGAATGCTGTTTTCCATTCATCCCCCTCTCTGATTCTCACTCGATAGTATGCCTCTCGTAAGTCCAGTTTGGTGAAAACTTTTCCCTTCCCTAAATGGGCTAACATGTCTTTCATGAGGGGCAAAGGGTACACGTTTTCCACGCAAATTGCGTTTAGGTTTCGGTAGTCAACTACAAGACGAAAGGAGCCATCTTTCTTTTCCCGGAACAATACTGGCGCTGCCACTCTGGGTCGGGCTGGCTAAATAAAACCCCGCTTTAAATTCTTATCAATGAAGTTCCGCAGTTCCCCCAGTTCTCGGGGGGTCATGGGGTATATTTTGGGTTTAGGGAGCTTCACCCCAGGCAGAATTTCAATGGTACAGTCCGTAGTTCTATGAGGGAGTAGTGCATCTGAAGCCTTTTCGCTAAAAACTTCACAAAGATCCCAGTACTGTTTTGGAATTTTTTCCTCCCCTTCAATGTGACCCATGGCCACTTCTGCCTTTTCGGGTTTTGTCCCATCCTCTAGGGGTTTTTCTCCTTTTCCTAGTCCCGGATTTTTGGTGCGAATGTGCAAAATCCCCGTCTTCCAATTAACCTGTGGGTTCCATCTACGGAGCCAGGGCAGTCCAAGTATAAGGGGCCGTTCCATGCCAGGGGCCATGATGAACCTGAGGGTCTCTATGTCATTCCCCAACTAAATCTCAATGGTTTCGGTCACAAAAGTAGCTGGGGCCCTTCCCGCTATAGATCCGTCTAGTTGACAGAAGGCAATAGGTCTTTTTAACGTTTTAAGCCTTAGACCCATTTTCTCCACCACTTTTGGGCTGATTATGCACCTGGTGCACCCAGAGTCTAATAAGGCTAATATCTGCGCCTGTGTCCCCGTGGACAGCACCCTTAGTTCTATGGGGATGAGCATGGGGTCCTTGGTATGACTCACCAGATCGCCGGGGTCAGAGTCGGAGTCCGTTCCCCTGTCCTCTGTGGTGGTCGGAGTTTCCAGCTTACCCTGGTTATGGGGAGCGAACTCAACAACTTCTCCTTCCAGAGCAGTTGCGCAAGCCTTTATGGGTGCTTTGTCAGCCTTCTTAGGACCCGGGGCGGTAGAGTTTGGCATTGGTTTGGAGAAGCACTCAGCAGCTCGATGGCCTTCTTTTCCACATTTGAAACATGTGAAGGGCTTCGATTTTGGTTTGAACTCTGCCCTCCCCCCAGCCACCTTTGGCGCTCCTTTGCGATAAGCAGAGGATGACGGATCTTTTGCACCGCTTCCTCGGAGTTGGCTACGGGCCAGCTCAATTTCCACATCCTCAGCCGCTATATACCAACACTGCAAGTCTTCGGGGACCCCCCGGGCTCTGCAGTCTTTGTATATTTCTTCATTTAGCCCATCCTTGAAACTCTCTAATAGGGCTGCTTCTGACCATTCTGTCATGTAGGGTGCTAACTCACGAAACTCTTCGGTGTATTCTGCCACCAATCTGCGGCCCTGCTGGATACCCTTCATCTGAGCCTCACCTTCCGCTCAGCTAGGTAGTCTTCAAACCGTCTTCTAAGGGCCGCCATAAACTGATTGTAATTTCTTAGGAGGGGGGAGTTGTTATTGTGGAGGACCACCATCCAGTCAGCTGCTACTCCCTCTAGAACGTTCGTGACGCATCTTACTCGGGCTGCATCTGACAAATAATCTTCCCCCCAATCTTGCATGTGGTTCCAGACTTGGGTCAGGAAAAAACCCAGGGTTTTCGGATTGCCATCATATTTTCCGGTCAGGGGGTGGGATTTTTGGCTTTTTCTGGTGGTGGGGGGGAGGGGGGAACCGGCAAGGCTGGGGCCCCTTGGGCTGCTGCATCTCTCATTTGATCCTCAGAGGTTTGAACTGTTTCTCCTCCAGTCTCTTCTTCTCCACCCTCACATACTGCTTCTCCTGGCTCTTCCCTGGGGTAATCTCCTCCCTTCCCCACAGGGAGCCCATAAAACTCACGGCTTTTCCGGCTCTCTTCAACATCGCGAATGAGCTGTAGTGCCTGTGCCAGCATGAGGCTCTCTTTTTGCTCTTGCATCCACACGGCTTCCCCCCTGCGGGGTCTGGAGCTGGTCACTCCCCGGGGGTCCTCCCCTGTTCCAGCAATCTTCCCACTCCTACCAACCATCTGGCATCATCAGATTCGTCTCTCAGCTGCATTTCTTCCATTCTTTCAGTTGCCTCTCTTTCTGCTTGAAGTGAGGCCATGGCAGAGCCATACGCTCCCATCTGTTCTTCTTCAAGTTCCTGATCAGACATAATTTTGGTTTCAGCCCCCTCGGTGTTTATCCGGGATGGCTGAGAATGAGATTCAGCTTAATGTCAGGTATGCTTCCTTCACAAGCCAGGAAAGAAAGAACCAGACTCCATTGTTATGTAAAATCTGTACTTTTACTGGTATAGAAATGAACGCAACCAAGCAAAGCTGAATCTGAGGGCTATATGCGCAAAAACTGTATATACAAATCATCCCCTCCCACTGTCCATCGTAAATCATCCAATCCCCAGGTCTTCTAGGGGTCAGGTGGAAACACGTCTGGTCACATCATCAATCAGGAATGTCACGACGGTTGACCCGATAACACTGGTTTCGTTTCCCCTTCATCCAAGTAAGGTTTCACTTTTGAGGCCCCCCCATAGCCCACACACCCCTCCCCTTTCTATGGCAGCCAAGCAGAAAGGCAGAGGCTGACACTGGGTAAGGGAAAGATAGGAGGAAGGGGAGGAAGAAATTTTTCCTTTTTTCTAGTGAATGATAATTTGGAGGAACATCGAGAAAATTGTGAGAGATCAGAAAAGAGTTTTGAAAGAAATGACAAGCATCTCATCGACTGTACTTAAGGCAGGGAAGAAAACCACTTCAAATCCTTCAATAACAATGACCTCTCCAGCACTACAAAGCTTTACTAAAGGATTAACAAAAACAGAAAAATCAGTGATGTTGCCAGCCATGCAAGCAATGCAAGCGACCTTGTCAATGATTCAGGATACCATGCTTAAAATGCAAGAAAAGATGATAAATAATCATGCAGAACTGAAGACAGATATCCATGCCATTGACCAAAAAATGAGTGAGATTCAAGAGTCCATATACAATAATGAACAAAAAATAAAAAGATTGAGACCAGGATGGAACAGAATGAAAGGAATCTTGACTCTATTGACCAGAAGCTGATGGCACAAAGCAGGGAATTAGAGGACTCTATAATCCAGTTCGAAATGGATAGAGCATCTTTCTATTTATGTTTCCAACATGTAGTGGAAGACAAGGATGAAAACCTGGGCCAAGTAATGATAAATCTAATAGCAGAAATATTACAGCAAGACAAGGATGACATCATAAAAGAGCTGGATAAAGTCTATAGAGTGCAAACTAACTATGCTAGGAGAAATAAACTTCCTAGAGAAGTGCACATTAGATTTGCAAGGAATAAAGTTAAAGATATCCTATATAACATGGTAAGAGAAGAACCCGTGACCTATAAAGAAAGGAGGTGATAATCCTAAAACAGGTCCCTAAGAGAGTGAGGGAATTGAGAAGAGATTACAGGTTCCTGGCGATACAGTTAAATAAGAGGAATATTCTCTTTAGATGGATCCTACCAGAGGGAATGCTGATCACTTGGCAAGGAAAAAAAATTAAAATAGCCAGTCTCATCTCCGAACAAGAATTTCTGGACCAGCTGAGAGGAGCAGAGGAAGACCATAGTAGTAAGGAGGACCTGGTCTTTCAAGAGGAAGAAAGAGTACAACAAAGGAAGTCTAAAGAAGGAACACCAGAGGAAAAAGAGACAGAAGAGAAGGAGATCAAAGAGACTAAGGGAAAGAAACAAAGACCGCAAAGAGCCGTACGAGCTAATAACTTGCGCATGCTCGAAGATGGCGGTTTGCGTCTGAGGCTCCGAATACCTGGGGCAATGTAGGGCCGTTTGGAGTCCTCGAGGGCCAGTTTTTCCATCTATGAGCCCTTGGCCCAGCAAGTGAATGCAGAGGACAGCCTGTCTCGATCTTCTTGGCTGTCCTGGGTCATCTATGCGGCTGTCTGGAGCCAAAGAGCGCCTCGGGTTTCTGGTGATGCAGATGCCGATGGCGGCGATGCTGACGAGAGGTTCAGGTATGGCCGGGTGGTGCTCCCTGCCTTGGCATTTCCCCAGCGGACCCCTTGTGATGGCTGAAATGGGGGTGGGAGTATGGTGGCAATGGTGTTGGTGGGTTGGAGCGTCGCTACCCCCCCCTCGGAAAAAACTTTGGCGACCAGCAGCAGTGGTGACCTGGTTGGGGTGGTGTTTTTGTTCGCCTCGATGTCCCCCAGCAACGGCCGGAACGGGGGGGGGAATGGTGGCGATGGTGGAACATCCCCCCCCCGAAGGGAAGCTCAGAGCTACCAGCAGCAATGGCGACGCAGGGCTGTGGTGGCAACGAGTAACATGGTGCCCGCTGAGGCAACGCCAAGGGGGGATAGCAAGGCTCCGCCTGAACTTCTTTGAACCTAGACTTTTATAATCCTGGTCTATTATCAGGTGTGGAGCTGATTTCCGGTTTCTGACAATTCCATCGGCCCTATTGACATTATCATCCACTTGCTGTGAGGAGAGATGTGAGCCTGGGTGGGGGCATCGAGGGAGTCATCTTTGTTGCAGCTGCCATTGGATAAGATCTGCTGACTCCGGCCACAGTGAGAGGGCGGCCGAGTCATTGCTTCCTGGGACAGCTGCCTGAGACCCCTCTCCACTGTCATGGGAGGACAGTGGAGCCCGATCTGACCCCTGCCGAAATGATGAACTCTCTCCCCTGGACTCTTTCTTAAATTATCTTCAGGAATCCTCGGTCCTTTTCCATTCTCCCCAGATAGACTTTGGAACCTTAGATGTATGCATCCGCTGATCTCTTCGCACTGCAAGACCCCCCCCTCTCATGGGCCTGGCCCTCCGTGTTATCGAGGGCCTATCTTGATGATGGGTTTTGGAACCCCGAGAGATGGCATGCAGCAAAGACGGGGTTGAGGGGGTCTTTATCAAAATTTTTAATGAAATTTTTAAGGGAACTCGGGAGGAGGGATAGGAACAACGATTTTTTAAGGGGAACCGGAAGGAAGACCAAGGGGTGTGGGGGGGCAAACCCATCAAGGTCAGAGCCAAGCCTGGCACAGGGGGACAGTTTGGAGGGCGCAAAACGAGGGATTGGGGAAGGGCTGGAGGACCACCCGGAGGAGGAATTTTCCATCAGCACAGTAAATGGGAGGGGCAGATATGGCGGGAATAGGGGACCATATCATGTGCGGGGGGTGCGCACTTGCTGTTTGAGAGCAATTGTGTGCCCCAGTCCCCAAGACTCCACTCAGATACTTGGTGGCTTAGATACTCAGGATCTGGGCCTCCGGCTGATGCTATGCAATGCCAGGTCCGTGGTAAATAAGGCCCCCCTCATCCATGACCTTATACAGGAGGGGGGAGTGGACCTGGCAGCTATCACCGAGACTTGGTTGAGCCCGGAGGGAGGGGTCCCCCTGGTTGAGATGTGCCCACCGGGTTTCAGAGCGTTCCATCAGCCGAGGGCCCAGGGGAGGGGAGGGGGGGTAGCGGTTATTATTAAAGAAGATCTTGGCTCGAGGGAATCCACTGGGCCACAGATTGCCGGATGTGAAACCCTCTTTGTGAGATGGGGCCTTGGGGTTCAGATGGGCCTGTTGCTTACATACCTGGCTCCTGCCGCGTGGCAACGACCCTGCCCAAGCTACTCAACGTGATAGCTGCGGTGGCAGTTGATACACCCAGGCTTATGGTCATGGGTGATTTCAATCTGCCATCCGTTGGTGAGATGTCTGAGATGGCTCGGGAGTTCATGGCTTCCATGATGGCCATGGACCTGACCCAGTTAGTTCATGGTCCCACCCACAGAGGGGGGGGTCACACTCTGGACTTGATTTTTGTCTCTGGTCAGTGGTTGAGTGGGCTTGTTATAGGGGATACAGACATGGAACCCTTGTTATGGTCTGACCACTCGCTCCTTCGCCTAGATCTTTGAACTGCTACACCCCGCCGCAGGGAGGCGGAGTCTACAAGATGGGTCCGCCCCAGGTGCCTGATGGATTCTGACAGATTCCAGATGGAGCTTGGGCCATTTTCTGAGGTTCTGGCACATGACTCAGTCAGGGACCTGGTGGCGGCCTGGGATCGGGCTGCTAGCGGGGCCTAAGATTGAGTCGTGCCTTTGCAGCCTCTGACCTGGTGCCAATCTCTCGCGCTCCTTGGTTCACTGAGGAGCTGAGGGAGATGAAGCGCCGGAAAAGACACCTGGAGAGCGGTTGGAGGGCCAGTCTCACCGAATCTGATCGAACACTGTTAAGGTTGCATATTAAGACCTACCTAGTGGCGATAAAACCGGCAAAGTCTAACTACTTTTCTGCTCTTATTGCATCATCAGAGAATCGTCTGGCACCCCTGTTCAGGGTGACCCACTCCCTGCTTCAACCGGGAGTGCAGGAGGACCCCCTGGAGGGCAGGGCCAAGGATTTCGGATGATATCTGTATGACAAAATCGTTCAGATCCAGCGGGATTTGGACTCTGACTGGGTAGATCTGGGCAGGATGGCGAGGAATAGTCTTTAGAGCGTTATCTGGGAAGAGTTTGACTTTGTGACTCCGGATGATGTGGACAGGATTTTGGGGAGTCTCAATGCGGCCACATGTTTACTGGACCCGTGTCCCTCCTGGTTAGTACTGGCTTCCCAGGAGGTCACACGAGGATGGTTCCAGGGAATTATCAATGCTTCGTTGAGTGAGGGTCACTTCCCCGCCACCTTGAAAGAGGCGGTGGTGAGGCCTCTCCTCAAGAAGCCCTCCCTGGACCCGGCAGTATTGGCTAACTATCGTCCTGTCTCCAACCTTCGCTTTGTGGCGAAGGTTGTTGAGTGTGGTCGCACGACAGTTCCCACAATTCCTGGAGGAAACGTCCTATCTGGATCCATTCTAGTCGGGTTTCAGGCCTGGCCACAGCATGTAAACGGCATTGGTCACGTTGGTTGATGATCTGTGGAGGGCTCGGGACAGGGGTTGCTCCTCTGTCCTGGTCCTATTAGATCTCTCAACGGCTTTTGATACCATCGACCATGGTATCATGCTGCACTGGTTGGAAGAGTTGGGGATGGGGGGCACCGTCTTACGGTGGTTCTCCTCCTTTCTCTCCAACCGGTCGCAGTTTGTGTTGACAGGGGGGCAGAGGTCGACCTCGAGGCCTCTCATCTGTGGAGTGCCACAAGGGTCGGTCCTCTCGCCTCTTCTGTTCAACATTTATGTGAAGCGGCTGGGCGAGATCATCCGTGGTTTTGGGGTGAGATACCACCAGTATGCTGATGACACCCAGCTGTACATCTCCACCCCAGACCACCCCAACGATGCCCTTGAAGTGATGTCCCAGTGCCTGGAGGCTGTACGGATCTGGATGGGGAGGAACAAGCTCAAGCTCAACCCTTCCAAGACTGAGTGGCTGTGGTTCCCGGCATCCCGATAAAGTCAGCTGACTCCATCACTGACTATCGGGGGCGAGTCTTTGGCCCCCGTGGAGAGGGCGCACAATCTGGGAGTTCTCCTGGTTACGCAGCTGTCCTTAGAGGAACATCTGACGGCTGTTGCCAGGGGGACCTTTCGTCAGGTTCGCCTGATTCACCAGTTGCGCCCCTTTCTTGATCGGGATTCCATGGTGCACAGTCACTCATGCCCTCGTCACCTCTCGCCTGGACTACTGCAACGCTCTCTACATGGGGCTCCCCTTGAGGAGCACCCGGAGACTCCAACTGGTCCAGAATGCAGCCGCGCGGGTAATTACAGGAGCTGCATGGCGCTCCCGCATAACACCGCTCCTGCGCGAGCTGCACTGGCTCCCAGTGGTCTTCCGGGTGTGCTTCAAGGTGTTGGTCACCATCTTTAAAGCGCTCCATGGCATAGGACCTAGTTATCTTCGAGACCACCTTCTGCCACCGACAACCTCCCATCGACCTGTGAACTCCCACAGAGAGGGCCTCCTCAGGGTGCCATCAGCCAAGCAATGCAGGCTGGTGACACCCAGGAGGAGGGCCTTCTCTGTGGGGGCTCCTACCCTCTGGAATCAGTTGCCCCAAGAGATAATAAGAATCCAAGACCTCCGTGCCTTCCTCCGTGCCCTTAAAACGTTTCTTTTCCAACAAGCCGGGCTGGCCTAAGCAAATCCTTTTAACTTATTTTAAATTGGGGTGTTCTTTTTAAATTTGGGCCAATCGTGATATTCTTTTTAAATTGTTCTTAATGTTTATATTGTGTGTTTTTTACTTGGCTGTACACCGCCCTGAGTCCCCAGGGAGAAGGGCGGTATAAAAATCCATAAATAAATAAATAATAAGAACTAAACTAGCTCAACAGAGAGATATGGGGATGGAAGTTACTATCTGTTAATGTTAATGGCTTAAATGATGCTAGGAAGAGAAAACATCTATTTTCAAAATTAATAAAACAAAATGCTAATATAATATGCCTTCAAGAGGTTTATATAAAAAGAGAAGAGGGAAAATACTTAGAATTTGATAAATTTGGGAAGGCATTCACCTCCTTAGCCAGAAAAAAAGGGGGGGGAGTAGCACTGTATGTTAAAAAAGAGATCACTGCTGAACTTAAATATATTGATATGAAAGGAAGAATACTGGCAATTGAGATTATGAGGGGGAATATCCCAATATTAGTAGTAGCTATTTATGCTCCAAATAGAAACCTGGGAGAATTTTATAAGAAATTGGGTTAAAAAATAAGTAAAATGGAATATGGGAATATTTGTGTAGTCAGAGACCCCGATAAGGATTATAGGAGTGGTAAAGAAAAAAAAAGAAAAAGAGGGAAAAGCTGCCAAAAGCCTTCTTCGATCTAGTGGATGAACAAAATCTAGTGGATATATGGCAGGTTTTACACCTGAATGAGAAGCAGTATATCTTCTATTCGAACCCCCCAAAATCCTGGTCAAGGATCGACATAGTATGGGTCAGTAGACCCTTGGGGATGGAAATCGACTCAGTGAAAATAACCCCAAATATATGGGCTGATCACAGTCCATTGGAGATAAAGAGGAAAAATCCACAAAGGAAAAAACAGAAGAGATGGAGGTTAAACACCCAAATCCTGAGAGATAAGGAGTTTACTAAAAAACTTGAGGGAGAGCTGAAATCATTTTTTGTGGAAAATGAAAGTCAAGAGATGCCTCGAGCAATTGTTTGGGATACAATGAAGGCATACTTAAGAGGGCTAGTAATATCACATAGTATATATAAGAATAAAGAGAAAAGGAAGACGCAGAAGGATTTGGTAGAGCAGCTAGGAGAAGCAGAAAAGAGACTACAGCAGAACCCGGGTGATGAGGCAGCTAAAGAAAATTGGATGACAATAAGACACAAACTAAACCTATTGGAGCAGGAACAATTGACATGCAAAATTAAACAATCCAAATATTACTATTTTGAGAACGCAAATAAACCAGGAAGGTGGCTGTCATACAAATTAAAAAAGGAGAAGGAAAAGGGGATCATACACCAATTGGAAGACCTAGATGGAAAGATATTGAATAAAGAGGAGGAAAAACTCGAATTGGCCCGCAAATATTATGAGGCTCTGTATAAGGAGGAGGAAACTCCAATGGAAAAAAATCAAACAATATTTGGCAAAGGAGAAACTCCCTCAGATAAAAGAGGAAGAAAGGGAAATGCTTAATGGGGAGATTACAATGGAGGAATTAAGGAGGGTAATATCTAAATTAAAAAATAATAAATCACCAGGCCCGGATGGTCTCCCAGGAGAACTGTATAAAAATAAAGACCTGGAGGAAATATTTATACCAAAATTGTTGATAATATGCAATGAGGCTCTGAGGGGATCCAAAATTCCGGACTCGTGAAGGGAGGCGTACATCACCTTAGTGTTAAAAGAAGGTACCGATTCGAAACAAATAAAGAATTATAGGCCAATTTCCCTACTCAATACAGATTACAAAATATTTATGAGTGTTATCGCAAGAAGGATGAAGATAATATTAAACAATTGGATTCACTCTGATCAAAATGGATTTCTCCCGGGAAGGCAGATTAGGAACAACCTGAGGGTTGTGATAGATGTCTTAGAATATTGCGAAACACATTCTGAGAAACAAATGGCAATTGCCTTCTTTGACGCTCAGAAGGCGTTTGATAATTTAAATTGGGGATTCATGATTCAGCAAATTAAACAGATGAACTTTGGAGAAAATTTTGAGAAAGTGATCACAGCAATATATGATAAACAAAGAGCAAATATCTTATTAAATGGTGACATGACAAAAACCTTCCAGATTAGCAAGGGAGTGAGAAAAGACTGCCTGTTGTCACCACTTTTATTTATATTGGCCTTGGAGGTTCTCCTAAGAAGAATTAGACATAACAACGAGATAAGAGGACTAAAAATTAGGAGTAAAATATTTATAATTTAGGCTTTTGTTGATGATGTAGCATTAATTATGGAGGAACTGTTAGTAACGGGACAAAAAGTCTTGGAAGAATTAGATGACTATGGGAAGCTATCCGGATTTAAATTGAATAAAACCAAAACTAAAATGTTAACCAAAAACATACCAGAAGGGCAAAAGAGAATATTGGAAGAAACCATGGGCTTGCAAATAGTTAAAAACATAAAATATCTAGGAGTCGGGATAATGGCAAGGTGTTCGACCTTAAAGGAAGACAATTATATACCATTATTAGGGAAAAGCAAGATTTGGAACGGTGGGGGAAATTACAAATATCACTGCTAGGTAGGATAGCTACCATAAAGATGAGCATCCTACCTAAGTTGGTATATCTATTTCAAACTACGCCAGTTAATATAGATAAAAAATTCTTCTTAGATCTGAATAAGACCACAAGGAAATTTATTTGGGGAGGAAAGAAGCCAAGGATCACACTTCGGACATTACAGGAAAAAAGGAACAGGGGTGGATTCGGGCTCCCAGTGTGGGAAATCTACCATAGAGTTGCCAATCTAGTGTGGTTAAGAGACTGGGCTAAGTTAGGAAATAAAAGAATTTTGACACTGGAAGGGCACAACCTGCAGAAAGGCTGGCATGCCTATCTGTGGGACAAAGAAAAAGGGGCAGAGACATATTTCCATAGGCACAAAATCAGAGATGTATTAATTCGGACCTGGAAGAAAATTAGGCATTCACACTATGCAAAAATTCCAAAATGGACCTCCACAATGGAGGCAATGATCTATCCGAATATGCTGGGCATGGAGAAAATGTTTAGATATCAAGATATCTTAGATGATAGAGGTAATCTTAAAATGAATGAGGTCTTGAAGGAGCAAGGGATCCACATCGACTTGTGGCTCTACCTACAAATTAAATCACGGTATAAAAAAGATAAGGAGGAATGTAGTATAGAATTGGGGATCAATGAATTTGACAAGATATGGATGGGAGTAGAAAATAAATTACTAGCCAAACTATATTCATATCTGCTTGAATATGATAGGGAAGGAGAAATAGTTAAGGATCAGATGATTGCTTGGGGGGAAAATCTCGGTCGCAACATAAATTTAGATGTTTGGGAAGAAATTTGAAATAATAACCTCAAATTGACAAGGACAGTAACATACAAGGAGAACCAGTACAAAATGTTGTATAGGTGGCACCTAGCGCCATCCAGGATAGCTAAAATATACCCAAACGCAAGCCCAAACTGCTGGAAGTATGACCACTCTCGCGATACCTTCTACCGTATGTGGTGGACGTGTCCTGAAGCGACGATATTTTGGAGAATAATACAAAAATGGATTCAAGAAGTAATAGAAGAAAATATCAATTTGGCACCAGAGATCTCCTCCTGGGAGTACTAAAGAGGATATATAGAAAGGAAAAGAAATATCTAATTATACACATCATCACAGCCACTAGATTAACATATGCAAAACACTGGAAAGAGAAAGGATGCCCAACGGAAGAACAGATAATCAGTAAAATATTAAAATGCGCAGAAATGTGCAGGTTAACACATGTGCTAAACGAGAATGAGGACTCAGAATTTTACACGGTATAGGAAATGTGGTATAGGTGGTTGGAAAATAAATGTAAATGTTAATTTGAACTGAGAAGGGTAGTACCAAACTATATATGTAGCCTATCTATCTTAAGTAACAGTATCCACCATAATGTATATCGTAATAGTTTATAAGTATCTTATAACTTAATTTTAAAACATCTATGTAATTTATTAGATACTACTTATATAAGTATATAGCATGATTACACGTAACCAAACCGAAAATGTTGAATTGTACTATTATGTTGTTTAATAAAAAATTTAATATATGTGTATATGTATGTATACATATATACACACACACAGATATATACATACATAACAAATGTATGGAGCAAAATAAAAGTATATTGATACAACAAGAATATAGAAATGTATAACATTAAAGTTATAATGAAAATATGTATATAATAATTGTAGAGAAATGTATAAAGTTAAGACTGTTAAAGCTAAAAAACATATTTTTAGGGGGGGAGGAAAATGGTGGAAAAAAGAAAAAAGAAAGAAATGAAGATATAGGGGAGGAAAAATAAAGTAACAGAAAGAAGATCACAAAGATCACGAAGAAACAATGTTTAAAAGAGATAAGATATATATGTTGTATGTTATGTGAATGTTATATATATGTTATAATAAAATTACAAATTTATAAAAAAAATACATACATGATTAGAAAAAATGTTAAAGCTACATATAGATTATAAACCAAAAATGTTCCTGTTATGGATAATACCAGGAAAAATATAATAAAGGGAATTTGTATTTAATATTGCATGTCTTGACAGCAGCAAGAATTGTATTTGCACAGTATTGGAAAAATGAGGAAACTCTGAGAAGAAATGTAATTAAAAAATATTAGATTACATAGAAATGGATAGACTGACATTAAAGATAAAAGCAGTGGTGGGATTCAGCCGGTTCGTACCAGTTCAAGAGAACCAGTTGTTAACTTTCTGAACAATTTGGCAAATTGGCTGTTGGAAGAAATCTCCTTCCAACAGCCTTTTGTTTTTCCCACCTTAAAGGGTTAATCCTGTCAGGAAGGCAGTAAGGAGGCATTCTAGTGTGCCTCTGTATATTGTTTCTAGCCTAATCCTGCTAATCCTTATTGTCCTGCTTAAGTGTTTTCAGAAACTGACTCTCTTACATTGTAATAGCTGTTAATGGTTCTTGGCAGTATGCCCAGACTTTCTATAGCCTGAGCAGCTTCTCTTGAGGTTTTTTCCCCCTTTGCTGGTACTTTTATTCCATAGCTTGAGTTTTTTAAAGGGGAAGGGGTGTTTTAAACTTTTTACATTGCTTTAGTGGTTCCTGGCACTGTTTTGGGGTTGGATCCTGTCCCAGCCACTCCTTGCCTTCTCTGTCCCTAATTAAGGGTGGGAGGGAGGATCGCAGGCCTCTTTCTTCCCTGGATCCATAATCTTCTCTAAATAGAGTGACCTGACTAGTCTTTGGCTTCTTTGTTTGTTTGTTACCAAAAAAAATGGCTTTGGGAGTGCCCCCCCTCCCTCCGATGGAAAAGCAATGAGGTAATCTTTTTGGACTGCCACTGCCTGCCTGATCGAGTTAAGCAATGCTGCCTAGAAAAAAAAAACTTTTTCAAGTTGCGTCTTTCCCTCTTCTGTCCAACACAACCTTTCCTTAAATCTGGATGATTTCCTTAGGATATCTTGTGAGGTGAGTGAGACCAGCTGGTATCTTTAAGTGGTGCAAATGGATCTAAAGATTGCTTCTCCTGGATGGAAAAAAGTGCTTTGTCAGTTCACTAAGTACAGGAGTCTCTTGTCTATGGGGATTCTTCAGTCATCCAGGTTATGGTTGTCCCAAAGATGCTTTTTTCAAGAGGCAACTGGACTTTCTTGGTTTCCTTCAGACTGATTGGTCCTCATCAGTTAGCCACACCCTTACCATATATTATTTACCACTATTACCCAATAGGCAGCAAAATGCTTGCTTGCTGTCTGAAGAAGCCTGGGTTGGTGGATGTGATTTCACTGAGCTATGGCTGCAAACTTGGTTATGTAGGAAAATACCCTATTGAAGAAAAATACACACAAAACCTACAATGAAAGAAGAAAGCAAATACTTAGCCTCTACGGGGAGGGAATACATGGTAAGGGTGTGGCTAATTGATGAGGACCAATCAGTCTGAAACAGATCTATATTAGTCTCCCAATAGGCAGCAAAATGCTTGCTTGCTGTCTGAAGAAGCCTAGGATAGTGGATGTGATTTCACTGAGCTAGGGCTGCAAACTTGGTTACGTAGGAAAATACCCGGTTGAAAAACCACTGTGTCCTGCATTTTGGTCCTGGGTTGTCTCAAACTAGCAGTCACACTGTACACACTCTGATATGTTATGGGCCCAGTCCAGAGAGAAGGACAGAGTGACTAGAAAGACCAGAGGGAAGAGAAACCCAGTGAGAGCATGCACCAGAGTCAGAGGGATTGTGCAACATGGTTTGATAGTGGTTAGTGGCTTGTGAAATAAAGCAGGCAGCATGGCCTCCATTGAAATAATAGGAGGAGGTGCCATGGTGTCTTGGCTGAATGAGACAAACTATCTCACCTGGAGTGTAAAGATGGAGATGTACCTGCGAAGGGAGGAATTGTAGACAATTGTTACTAATCCACCAGCAGTCCTGGATGATGGGGACCAGAGAAGAAATGAAAAGGCATTAGCCAGCATAATTCTAGCTTTAGAGGACAGTCAGTTGATACACGTAAGAGTTCTTCAGTCTGTGAAAGAGTGCTGGGAGGCGTTGCACAGTGTGTATGTTAGAGGCACTGCATCCATTCATGTATTGCTGACAAGAAGACTGTATAAAGCACAGCTGAAGCTGGGGAGAGCATGTCCACACATCTGCAGGCTATGAGAAGGACATTCCTTGAGTTAGAGGAAAGAGGAATGACATTTACTGAGTCACACAAGGTGTATGTGGTGCTCAGTTTGTTGACGCTTCATGGGACGTTCTTGTGACTAGTCTAGAGTCCTTGCAAGAGCAGGATTTAACCATGACATATTTGACTGGTCGATTGTTGTTAAGAAATTTAGGAGGTTTCTTCTGGATCATGACCCTTACTCACTTGCAAACAAGCCAGAGAGGAGTTTTAGAAAACTAAAACTAGTTTAATAG
>WNWU01013435.1:1346759-1374946 GCA_012654045.1 Ptyas mucosa
CCCTGTGCAACCAATCTCGCCTTATAAATGAACTTCCCATTATCAATTGGTTTCTTCTTAAAGACCCATCTAGTGCCAATTACCTTCTTGTTCTTTGATAATTCCGTTGGTGTGAATACCTCTAGCTTTTTCAAACTTACCAATTCAGTATCCATCGCAGCATGCCAATTTTGTTGTTCTCTATCAAATAGAGTCAACACATCCTCATACCTCTGGGGTATGACTGAAACCTGGTCAACAGAAGTGACAAAACTTTCATACTTCTTTGGCTTCTTGCCCCTAGTGGACCAAACTGGCCTACTTATTGGTTCTTCATCTACATCAGAACTATCTGATGAGTTATCCTCCTCATTGCTATCATTTTGAACCTTTAAAGTGGAGTGCCCTTCTTTCCAGGCTACTCCTGCTCTCTATTTTAATATACCCTTTAAAGGTGTGGGGGATACACGTTCCTCATCATCCTCAAAACCAGATGTGTCACTATCACTAGATAGATTTCCTGGCACATCTTCCACCTGCTGGTCCAGATCCAGGATCTCATTAGTGTTGATCCTGCTCCAATTCGTGCTTTCATAAAAGGTAGCTGACCTGGATATTACTATTCTCCTATTTGAGTCCACAAACCTAAAGGCTTTAGAACCTGTCTCATAGCCAACGAACCTCAGTTGGACTGAGACTCTATCTCCCTTATTTCTAAGTTCTTTTGGGATGTGGACATTGGCCATCACTCCAAATATATGAAGATGCATCAATCTTGGCTTATGGCCATACACTATCTCATATGGGGTCTTTTGCACCACACTAGACCATACCCGATTGAGAGTGTAATTTGCATACAGAACTGCTTCCGCTCAATATGAATAGTCTAGGTCAGCGTCCTCATGAGCGCACCTCATCATTGACTGCAGTACACCATTCCTCCTTTCAACCACTCCGTTCTGAAATATGGAGTAGGGTGAAGTCCATAAATGGACTATACCCTTTTCCTTCAGCCAGTCAGAGAACCGAGCTGAATTAAACTCAGTTCCTCTGTCGGTCAAGATCTTCTGGATATTGACCTTGTGCTGATTCTCAATTAGACTGCAGAATTCCTTAAACTTAGATAATGCCTGATCCTTGGATTTAAGAAGGTAAACAAATCCAAACCTGCTATGGTCATCAACAATTGTCAGGAAGTAACAGTTCTTACCAATGGAGGGTTTCAAAGGACCTACCAAGTCCATATGTACCAACTGGAATATGTGTTCAGAATATCTCCAAAACTTCCTGGGTATGGGCTTAATTTTGGATTTTGCGCTCCTGCAAATAGAACAATCCAAAAAGGTGTTACAATCCTTAATCCTAACTCCATTTGAACATTCAGACATCTTTTGCACAATAGGAAAACTCATATGACTCATTCTACGATGCATAAGGTGAGCACACTCATCATGTAATGGTTTGCCAATAGAAATTGAATTGGCGTTGTCAGGCTCCTCACCATTTTGTTCAAGATTAAAACGTACATACTTTTTACACTTTAAAACATTTCTACAATTACCATTAAAACTCCTCTTTTCTTGAGTACCCTTAAAATCACCATCTGATTCCAACTCGGATTCATCATTGCTGTCAAAAGTGGTGACATGGTTACTAACATCAAATTCCTCAGCTCTTATAATGGGGGAATAATAGGATAAACCATTAATTTTCAACACTACCCCAACCACACATTCGTCATTTGTAACTATAGCAGTTCCCCCTGTAAACAACACTTCTATGTTGGTATTCTCACTTATCTTCACAGTGCTGAGCAAATTATGATCAATTTCAGGTACATATAAAACACCACCAACCTCCCCAAGCCCAGGGATAAAAACCTTCCCAATACCAGTAAACCTTGCTTTTTTACCATTGGCAACTTTGACCATAGACTTATGTTCTTCCAATTCAGTAAACAATTTCCAATTGCTTACAATATGTCTACTTGCCCCACTCTCCAACTTGCCCCACTTGCCACAGTTGCTCATGTTGCTTTCTAGAGAGTTTTGATTCAACAGTTTCAACTACAGCAGCAAAATTAGTAGTAAACTTAAACTTATCCCTTTTATCATCTTTCTTTGGCCATTTACCCCTTCTCTTGTTGGAAGGGTTACCTTGTGGCTTTCTATGTGGGGTAGGTGATCTCCTTCTATACCTATCACATGAAGGTGCCCTCTGGCATGCCGTCACATTAGCATTACACGGGCAATCCCTTTTGTAATGATCCCTGGATCCACAATTAAAACATTCCCCAACAGTGTACACCTTATCAGGGCTATTGGACCTTCTTGGTGGTTTTTCCTTCTTATGGAAGGCTGCCCTGTCCTTCCTTAAGTTATCCTCTGCAATAAGTTTACCAGACAGGACTTCCAGGGACATATTCTCACAGCTGGCATTATCCAATTGGGAAATAAAGTTATCCCAAGTTTAGAGTCTAAAGAATTTATTATGATGCTAATTAAATTCTGTTCAGATACAGGTTCCCCCCTCAAGATCAATTCTTCTCTCATCATGTTGAGCTCACAAAGATGTTCATTCATATCCACCCCTTCTCTCAATTTAGCAGAATGGAACTCCTTAGAAATCCTGCTAGTTTTATTAGAGTTTTTACAGCAGAATAGATTAAACAGTTTTTCCCAAACCTCACATATACTTAAACCATGAGGGATATTTGGATACAATGCTGGATCAATTGACAATAACAATATACAAAAGGCCTTATGATGCAACAAGTCAATTTCCAGAGTCCAAGGTTTAGGGGGAGGCTCTAATAACAATGATAACACATTTTCTTTCATTAATATCACCTGTATGCCTTTTACCCATTTCTTTAAGTTTTTACCATTAATATTCAGAGTTTTAAAACCAGGCAGCAAAATACTGGCACTGGTTGGCATGGAGACAGAAAGCTGTTGCTGTCCATGATGCCGCAAACTCCGGAATGGACAATATGGCATTGGTATTGAAGCAGCTGGCTTGAAAGCTACTTGCCGGCTGCTCAAAGATTGTTCCTCCCTAGTGGGAGGGGTTGGAGCACCAAACTGGGCATGCTCACAATTCATTTTCACCTGGACACCAAGATGCGAAAATCTCCTCGGTCGCTCCTCAGCAGAAAGCCTCTGGCTGGCCTCTGGGACTTCAACCTCAGTTGGTGCAGCCCCAGAAATGGCTGCAAAAGCTGGAGACACTGCAGGAGGACCCACTGCGCCTGAAACAGGCAAGGAGCGAGTCGCAGCGGGGTGTCAATACGGGCCGTTGTCACGTGCTGGGTAAAAGGTGGCTGGAAATTAGCCCTAAAAGCCGCTGTTAAAACTTCTATCACATTTGCAATTTCCAGTTCGGTGGACAAACTTCTTAAGCCATCAATAGCTGGACGGGTAATAGGTGGCACCATATTAACTTGGTCACCCTGAATTGGGGTTTGAGCAGGTACTACACCGTTTGGTGGAAAATTTAAAATGGACAGTCTATTGTTTCCCACCCTCAGCTCAGAGTCAGTAAAAGGGGTTACAGGACAGGATTGGGTATCTCTTACCAGTCTAGCACCATCCTGGGTTTCCCTCCTGTCCCTTGCCACTGTTTCCATGGCCACAAACTGCAATAAGGCACTAATATTAGCAATTGGGTCCTCACTTGTTTCTGGCAAGCCGAAGAATTGAAGTATTGTTGTTCTCATTTCTTCCTTTCCTCCCAAATTCACATTTGGGGCCAGAAGGGGCGTCCCCATGGTCTCATCTTCTGGGGATGGAAGGCATTTAACAGCAAACAATTCAAGAGCTGGGGTGCTTGCTTCCAAAGCCATCGCCCCCTTGCTCTCCTGCTGAGTTGGTGCCTGGAGCACTTCAGCCACTATCTTCCTGGTTTCGGCTTCCATTAGTCTGCTTTGTTGTACCTTGCTTCTGGTGGAGGCTTGAGTTACAATCTTCCCTTTTCGGGTTGGCTTAATCATAGACATGCTTATTTAATACATTGCAACGTGAATTGGGTCCAGAATCAAGGTCCAAAACCATCCTCTGCTACCAATTGCTAAGAAATTTAGAAGGTTCCTTTTGGATCGTGACCCTTACTCACTTGCAAACACATCAAACAAACAAGCCAGAGAGGAGTTTTAGAAAACTAAAACTAGTTTAATAGAAATGAACAAACAAATAAAACAAAGCCTATAAAAATACCAATAGTCATCTCTCTTCTTAGCAAAGGCCCATTCAACTCTCTTGGAGTCTCCATGCGTTTTGAGCGCAGCTCTTCCTTCCTTCCTCCAAAGTAGTCCAGAGTGATTTCAGCTCAAGCGTGTGTGTGTGTGCTCAGCTCAGCTTGTATCTCAGTAAGGTGAGTAGATCAGAGGCCTGCTCTGCTCTGCTCTGCTCTGCTCTGCTCTGCTCTGCTCTGCTCTGAATGGCTCCGAATGGCTCTGTGTGCTGTTAATGAGCAGCTGCTTAAATGCTGAGTCATGGTCAGTTAGGAAAGGTCCGGGAAAACTCAGAGCCAAAGGCTGCAGTCTGATTGGCTCATTCAAATGTTCAAGCCAGGATCCAATCAATAGATCACAGCAAACCTTGAGAGGAACTTACTCTCACAATTGTTGGAGAAGGAGCAGAAATAGCTGGAGAGGCAACCAGGAAAGGGAGGAGCAAACACTCAGCACAGACAAGCAACAGGCCAGGATGCCGGCAGAGCAGCTAAGACAGTTTACACAGTGAAGAGATGCTACATGTGTGGTTCTACAGTGCATCTTTTGCCCCTTTGCAAACTGGTAGTAACCCCTGATGTACCTGCATTAGATCATAATCTGTTAAGTGTATCCAGGTTAGACAGGCAGGATTATAAAATACTGTTTGCAAGAGGGCAGTACTCCATTAGGAAAGGTGGAAGGATACATGCACGAGGGGTTAAGAAGAATGGCCTGTACATTCTAGGAAGGCAGGAGAATAGTTGTGCACGAACTCGTACAAATGCTCCCACACATGGCAACCATGTACATTTGTTGCATGGGGGGGAGCATGCGAGTGTCAGAGGATTGCAGAAGATGCCAGACCTAGTTAGATGGCAGAAGCCACAGCAAAAGCCAAAGCAGTGCAATATGTATTTAGAGTGTGCTGTTTGTAAAGAGGCAAAATACAGGATGTATCCTGTAAGAAATACCCAAGGCAAACAAATAGTGTTGTACCTAGGAGACGTAAATGATGTAATAAATGGGCTCATGAGGGGTTCACTGAGTGGTATTCATAATGAACTCCATAAATGCCAAGAGATAGGGTCATGGTCATGGTTATTGACTAAGGAACAACAAGATAAATGGAGGAAGATGAAGTTAAAGAGGATGACAAGCAGGCAGATAAACCAAAGTGAAGAAACTGAGCTAGTGAAAAGAGAAAGTAAAGGTATCCAGCCAAAAGATGATAAACAGGATGTAATGGAGATTAATGAGACTGAGTGTACAGAGTCAGTAGATAATGACCATAGGAGTAGTTCCAGCAACTATAGTAGGAACCGAAGCTGAAGGCAAGGCCATAATGGAAAGAGAGAGCATCGTGAATATGTTAAAGCATTCAGCTGTTCAACTTTAAATGGGAAGAGTGTCAGGGTAATGACGATTTAAAGCTGACCAGCCCTTTAAGATTGAGGATGAGTCAGCAGGCTTATTACCCTTTAAGAAGCTTCCTATATAAAGGAGGCCATTAGAGGGTGCTCTGGCACCCTGCCTGATTTGTAACTCCAAGTTGCAGGTATTACTGATGAAAAGGAAGTATTCTGACAGAATGGTTTAGGTTTCCATGATGACTGTGACTCATTGATCTTCAGTGTGTATTCTCCCATTTCTAATCTAATGATTGGTGTTTAGGGCAGCTTTTTGCAAGCAAAGAAGCTATTTGTATTTTTGTACAGGTAATCCTTGATTTACAACAGTTCATTTAGTGACCATTCAAAGTTACAATGGCACTGAAAAAAGTGACTTATGACCATTTTTCACACTTACGACTGTTGCAACATCCCCACGAACATGTGATAAAAATTCAGATTGTTGACAATTGTTCTCACATTTATGATGTTTGTAATCTCCCAGGGTCATGTGATCCTGTTTTGCAATCTTCTGACAAGCAAAGTCAATGGGGAGGCCAGATTCATTTAACAGCCATGTTACTAACTTAACAACTGCAGTGATTCACTTAACAAACGTGGCAAGAAAAGTCATGAAATGGGGCAAAATTCACTTAATAAATTTCTCACTTAGCAACATAAATTTTGGGCTCAATTGTGGTCATAAGTCAAGGAGAAGAGTGTCCAGCTGTGACAAGGAGTGGCTGGGAGGGGAGGGAAGGGGTGAGGCAGGGCCGGGCCGGGTGTGGCGAGGCTGGGTGAGGTGAGGTACCCCTCGACGTGAGTGATATTGAGTTGACCACACCCACCCAGTCACATGACCGCCCAGCCACACCTACCCATCTGGTCATAGGACAGAGAACCAGTTGTTAAATTATTTGAATTCCACCACTGGATAAAAGAAAAGGAAGATATAGTATATTTTCATATATGTTCTGTAACTGGTTGGATAATAGAAGTAGAAATTAGGTGTTGGGAAAATTTTTATTTTTATTATTATTCTTAATATTATTGTTGTTATTATATGTTATATAATAATATAAGCAATTAACCCGGACATTACACTGTTCACAAAGCACATAAGTATGGTAATTGAAAATGTATAAATAAATGATATATTAAAAAAAAGAATGGTGAAGTAAAATAATAAAAACATGAACCAAATGCTGGCAAGGAAAAGCATCACATGATCAATTTCTACAAATGATCGAGGAGAAAGTGGATAAAGATAAACCTGGTAATGACTTATAACTGAAATATTAAGAAAAAAACCATGAAGGCTTGATTTTAGTTGCTAAAGAACAAGTTATTTGAACTAATGTAATCAAGGCCAGAACTGAAAAATCATCAAATTATTCAAAGTACAGATTATGCAAAGAAGCAGAAGATTATGTGCTCCATTCATACAAGAAGATGCACAAATTGGTTATAAATAATGATATAACACAGTTGCCAAAATGATCTACTGGAACATTTCTAGACCCTCAGAAAAGGGAGGAGCTAACAGAAGGAATGGAGGAAAAGATAAAACCAAAGAACCAGTGAACAAAAGAAGAAGACAAGGAGGAAATAATAATAAAAATAACAGTGATTGATAAATTAAACCAGGGGAGATCATTTCCGGTTCCGGATGGCAGCAGATGCTGCCTGGGTAAGTTCTTGCCCCAGCGTCTGAATCCCCCTACCTGGAGGCCCCTCGGGGCCGGGTGCCCTGGTTTTGGGGTATCCGCCATTAAGGGCGGCTCGCCAGGGGTCCCCTGCCTCAATTCCAGGGGCTGGGCGGCCAATGCTGGCATGCCCGAGGCTCCAGCGAGTGTGGGCAGCACGCAGCGGCCATTCCCAAGGCCGTTCCGTGACTATGTGCCTGTAGGACCCAGTGTATATCGAAATTAAGACAGCAGGTAAAGAGGCGATCGGAAGAGGAAGGGATGCAGGCCGGAGAATAAGTAGAAAAGGAGAGACCTTAATTGGTGAAGCGACGAGGTGTCCTGCGAGTGAGAGGGGGGGCGAAGTTTCCTCCCCCCCTTGTAGCTGGGAAGGGCGCCGTGGCTGACAAGAAAGAGGAGGAAAAAAGAAGGAGACCTCTTACCTCGCTGATTTTTTGTGGAGAATGATGGAGGTGGAATTCGGGAAGGGAGGCTGGAGGCCCCTCTCTTTGTTGGAGAGTCATGGCCGGGGCCTGATTTCCTGCTTCTTTGTACATGATTGATGACATCACCCACCTCTGGTTTCCTGTTTGACCTACTCTACAAGCCGGACTCGTTGCTCCTGTGAGCGCCCTCTGGTGGATCGGGAGGAAACAGTGCTGATTTTTAAGAGACTTCTCCTTTCTGGATGCTTGTGCCTACCTGAGGACCTCTCATTCTTTATTATTGCAAGATGGCTAAAGGACAAAGACCAGCTGCAGGTGACATGGAAAAATTTTTGGAGAAATTGGCAAAGTTGGATGAGAAGCTTGTCAAACTTGATAAACTTGATGACCTGCAAAAAGGGCAATTGGAAATAAAATCTGAAATTGTAGTTATGAAAAAAGATTTAATTGCTGTTCAACAGCTGGCAGAGGAGAATAAGAAAAAGGTGGGAGGTTTGGAGGGGGAGGTGCAGGCAATCCAGAAGCGGGAAGAATGAGAGGAAATGTAATTTTAACTTCGCAGCTGGATAGAATGTCTTATTTTCTCAGGTTTCAAAATGTGGAAGAGGTGGACCAGGAAGATCTGCGAGAAGTGATGGTTAAATTGTTGGGCGAATTTACTGAAAGAGATTTGGACTTTATGAGATGGGATATGGATCTAGTTTATAGAGTAAACTCACAATATGCAATTTTACATAGTGTCCCAAGAGAGGTCCACATTAAATTTGTGAGAAGGGAAACGAGAGATGAAATACTGAGAATTCAAAGATCGGGGGCGCTGATATACAGGGGCAAGGAGGTCACCATTCTGAAGCAGATCCCTAGACAGGTATGAGAATTAAGAAGAAATTATTATTTTTTATCAAATAAATTGTACCTTATGGGAATTGCCTTCAGGTGGTTGATGCTGGAAGGTTTGATGATTTTCTGGGAGGGCAGTAGGAAGAAAATTAATAGTGTGGCGGAGGCTCAGGCCTATCTGGAGCAACATAAGACCCTCCTAGAGGGTGAAGATACAGGAACCGAGGAAGGGGAGGTACCAGATGATCAAGGAATGGGGGCGGGCAAGGCCGTGGCGGTCCGGGAGGAGGGGGGTGCTAAGGCCAGAATCTTGAGATCTAGAACCAAGAAATGACGAAGTGGGAGGAATCTATTACTTTGTGCCTTTTATGATATCTCTTATTTTTGTAAACTTTAATATTACTCTGGATACTGAACTGAATTTTTGTATAAATCCGGTTGTTAAATTTGAAATTTTAATAAGGGAAGATCTGCTGTATATGGAAAAAAGAAAATATATATTATCTTTGTAAAAGGATAATGAAAATTCCACATATTGTAAGTGATAATATTGTTTATTTTTAACCAATAAAAACTTTTATAATAAAAAAAAAGATAAATTAAACCAGGGAAAAATATTTTAAGAGAGTTGAAAACAGAATTGGAGACACTTTTGAATGGGAGATAGGGGTTTGTGCAGATACTTTGGAAGCTAAGCAGTAGAAGAGAGTAGAGATGGGAGAAATACTTAGATTGAATAGTCAAGAAGTAGATGCAGACAGAAATCCAAGGAAGGAACATGGGAGGCAAGTAAAACAAAAGCATAGCAATTAAAGTACTGAAGCAGGTAAGAGATGGTAGATAGAAAGGAAAGGGTTCTCTCTCTCTCTCTCTCTCTCTCTCTCTCTCTCTCTCTCTCTCTCTGTGTTTTTATTTGCTTTGCTTTTTCTATTTCTTTCCCTTCTTTTTTAGAACGGTGGTGTGATTAGGTAGAAATAAGAGAAGGGGGAAACATTTGTATATACATACCTTTATATAATGGAATAAAAGTAACAATAAAATGGGAAAACTAGAGAATGAATGATGGTATTATTAAGTACATTTTAATAATATTGTGATTGACATTGGAATAATATATTGAAACATTGAGCAATTAAATAATGAAAGAACATACTTTAATATGTATATTACTATCAGAATTATATAGATTTGATGATTGTAAAGAATATGATTAGAATAATTTTGTATGTCTAAATAATATTGGGATTGGTATTAGAATTGTGTATTAAAACATTGAATAATTAAATAATGAATAATTATATCTTAATACAAATAGATGTAAAGAGTGAAATATGGGAGGTAAGTTATAAATGAACAGGATTCAAAGCACCAAAGTGGGTGAGAGATGTTGGATAGAAAGAAAACGTCTTTTAATAAAAGGGTAACATGCTTAAAAGTTAGAATAGTGATAGAAAGGGGGGATATTAATGTATACATTTTTACATAATAAAATAAAAGCAAGAACAAGGGGGAAGCTTAGAAATTGAATGTCGGTATTATTATGAATGATCAAATAATATGGTGAATGATATTAGAGCAATATATTAAAACATAGAATAATTAAATAATGATAGACTATAACTTAATACAAATGTGTATTATTATTAGAAATATATGTTGGTTGAATGTAATAACTATGATTAATTTTACTAGTATTATTTGTATTAGTTTGTATGACACCCAGATGCCATACTGTTCATGCATTGATATGTATATGTAAAATAAAATAAAAAACTTGAAACAAAAAAAAATGATACAAGCAGATAAAGATATGGAAGAGATAGTAAATAATTCTAAAAATGGAACAGATAGATTACTTTTTAAGAGCTCAAAATATAGAAGAGAATAAAGAGAAAGATCTCCCAAAAGTGATGAAAGAATTATGGATGGGTACTCTAGAGATCCAACAGTGAGAGATAGGTGTTGAAGCAGATGAAATACTTACATTAAATAAGCGTGATGAAAGGAGAAAGAAGATCCCAAGGGAGAAACATGAAAGATGCACCAAAAAGTTAATAAGAGTTGAAATTCTAAAAAGGGCAAGATGATGGATAGATATAGAATACTTCTTAATATGGTGGCAATTTTATTAAAAGTTAGAAAAAAGAGGTAGACAGTAGAAATTGGGAAAATAGTATTATGTATAAAAGTAAAGGTAAAGGTTCCCTTCACACATATATGCTAGTCATTCCTGACTCTAGGGGGCGGTGCTCATCTCCATTTCAAAGCCAAAGAGCCAGCATGTCCAAAGACATCTCCGTGGTCATGTGGCTGGCATGACTAAACAACAAAGGCCCACAGAATGCTGTTACCTTCCCACCAAAGGTGGTCCCTATTTTTCTATTTGCATTTTTTACATGCTTTCTAACTGCTAGATTGGCAGAAGCTGGGACAAGTAATGGGAGCTCACCCATTACACAGCACTAGAGATTCAAACTGCTGAACTGCCAACCTTTCAATCGACAAGCTCAGCATTTTAGCGACTGAGTCCCCACGTCCCTGATAATATTATGTATACCGATATATAATAGAATATATTATAACTACAATGTATACACAAATATTAGATGTTGAAAGATTATGATTATGTATATCTAAATAGTATTATAATATTATATGTTGTGTATAAAGTATATCGACTCAGAAAATACACTGTTCACTAAGCATTTATGGATGTTAAAGAAAAAACTATAAATAAAATTATAAAAATTATATTGCTTAGCGTATTGTAAGCCGCCCTGAGTCTCCGGAGAAGGGCGGCATATAAATCAAATTAAAAAAAAATTTTTTTTAAAAAGAGAGAGAGAGAGAAGGTATGTAATAACACTATTTAGATAAGCACAAACTCAGTGCAGGAACACTAAATATTAAAAAAAGGAAACATATCATCTATACAACATCTTTCAACAAAACCAATATCCACACAACTTCATCAAAAAGTGCCTAATCAGTCAATGCAATATAGCATAACCAACACAAACTGTAAAAAGGATAACACTGCCATGCATCAAAAACATCTCAGAAACAACCAACAAACTATGACATAGTACACAAACCCACTAAAACCCTCCAAAATATGCTAACTAAGACCAAGCAACTCCAGAAGAAAAAATAGAAGCCATCTACAACATACAGTGTAAGGACTACAATAGCCACTATGGAGGACAAACAGCCAGAAGACTGGAAGAACACTTTCATGAATACCAACTAGCAGTCAGAAGACATCATAAAAACTCCTGAATTTCACAACACATGGACAGACGTAACCATAGTTTTAACTGGAAAACTGTGACCATCCTAGGTCAAGCTAAATCCAAAAACATTAGAGAACTTTTGGAGGTCTGGTACTCTGACAAGTCAGCCATCAACAGGGATATAAATATAAACAACATCTACATATCATTCAAAAGAGACAATGAACAAGGCAGAGTCAAAAAACCAAAACAGCCCCCCCCCCCCAAATCAACACACAGATGAGCATAGATTAACACTAAGATTAACATCAGACTAACAACCAAGAAGTAAACAATACCCACTCAGGGAACTACCAACAAGCTAATAGTAAACAGCACAACCAAAGAAGTATGAAGACCACTCTCATCAATACTGACAGAGCAAGCCACTAGAATATAATTTAAGTACCTATTCTGAGTAATGAAATGTCTGCAAGAAAACAACCAAGTTCAAAGAGCATCAAGGATCCCTCATTTCAATCCTAAACTACAAATATTCTCTTCTATCTCTACATTATGACATCTTAGGTTTTGAGTGCATAGGAAGGCCATAAGTTAAAGAACTGGCAAATGTGATTTCACTTGTTTGTACGTATAATATCTTTTACACTATCAAACATTGACATCTACCTATCCCAGGTTGTTGGGAAGGGCACAATAGTAAAAATGCCAAATCCAATCTAATTTCAATTTATTGCCATTGTAGATCAGTACAGTGCCATCTAGTCTAAATATCTGTCTGTATGATCAATAATAATAATAATAATAAATTCCCTATAGAGGCATTACCTTGATATTTTTATTAAGAGTCAACCATATTGGACAGTCTCCTCAGAGCAGTCAGACCATAAAAATATGGTGATTTACAAAAAACATACTGGATTGGTGAACATCTAGTTCAACAATGTCCATATTAGGTGTTATGGTTCCAGGACATCTGGTATCAAATGGGCTATAGAATTCAGGACTGTTGGCTACACAACCAGGGTCAGTAGCTGCAGGATGGGAAATATATGCATTGCAAATATATGATATCCTGAGATAATATGTTTAACACGATCAAACAACATCTGCCTGTCCCAGGTCCTTGTGATAAAAATGTGGGACCTATTCTAACATCTGCTGACCAACATTAAGAAATCTTTCTGATTATCAAGCTTTCTGTTTGACATTAGAAGTGACCTATATAATTGTTTTCTTTTATAACAAGTTTTGATAGCCAACAATGTTTTATTTCATAATACATTCAATTAAATTGACAGAATCCTAGACAAAATACAATAGCCAGAGATCTTAACTAGAGGATCTATGAAAAAAATTAATCATTGTTTCAACATGAAATATAAATCTCTGCTTGGCAATCCTGAAATTAAAAGTTTGGTGTCCATAGTGGGTTTAGACTCAAACATTTTACTGTATCAAGAGTATTCTGGACATCCAAATAAATTTCTTCACCTACTCTATACACTTAGGACATGAGTTTGTGCATTTAAAATTATTAGTTGCTTCTAATTATATATTCCATTCTTTCATAGTTTATTTAATAAGTGGGGGAAGTAGAGATATGCTGTTGGTATGTGAACATATTGTACTTTTGTATGCAAATAATGCTGTGTGGTTAGCTGAGAAGCCAAATGATTTGCATGAGGTGTTGTACATTATGATGCAGCAAGAACCAAAGAAGTTGTGTCTGACAGAACATTGAATGAATAATTTCAAGTTGTACATACATTATTTAATAGAATTATTAAAAGTATGATTTTGTGTAACTTGATAGAATGTTTACTAAAAAAGGGAAATTGATGTCATGCATGTATGTCATGCCTATACTGAATATGTTGGTATGTTGTCTATTGCGAAGAATGAATTTTATTGAAAATGTAAAATAGTTATATATAAAAATAGTTTCTGTCTAGTATTTATTTACTGTATAAATGCAATTATAGGCTGCCACAATAAAAAAAATTCCCAGTTGTTTATAGAAAAAGTGCAAAACAAAACATATGGAAATGAAAATGAGAGTTAAGAATGTGCCAGTTGAGAATGCCAAGAGAAAGATAAAAGTTAAATGCAGTGAGAACTTACTTAAGAGATGTGTGCGGTAAACCAAGAAATTGGATCAAGAACGAATGAAGATATAATATAATAATGAGTTTGCTCATATAGAGTTTGAATGAGATTTGAATTACAAAGCAAATATGTGAAGAATGAACATATAAAAAGGAAGAAGTGATAAAATCATTGAGATCCACAGAAGGAGATCTCTGAAGGGTAGCTATATGTTCAAGGCAGAAAGGATTATTTGGATGCACAGAAATAGTGTTGATATAAACTTAGTTAGACTTTTTAGACCTTTTTCTTTTCTTCTCATTCCACAATCTACTATAGTTATATCCAGTGGTGGGATTCAAATAATTTAACAACCGGTTCTGTGGAAGTGGCTACGTGGTCATGTGACTGGGTGGGCATAGCCAACTCGATGTCACTCACATGGAGGGGTGCCTTGTCTGGCTTCTCCTCGCCCCTCCATTCCCAGCCAGTCCTCACCTCATCCTGCATGTTATGGAGAGAGAGGAAGCTTTTTCAAAGTCATCTTCCCCTTGATACTAGCCAATAAGATGAGATTTTGCTATCAGAAGACTTGATGTACATTTTCAAGTATAGTTTATCACCATTCTCTTGGTAAATCTGAATTAAGAGATTTATAAAGAATAACAGTCGGAAGGGACCTTGGAGGTTTTATAGTCCAACCCCTGCTCATGCATGACACCCTATACCAGTGATGGCTAGCCTTTTTGCCGTCACTTGCCAAGTGTGAGGAGCATGGGGGAGGTCACACACACATGTGCCCACATCCATAATTCAATGTGACCCCACCCCCCATGCATGTGCGTGCGACCCCATGCTCCCCCCACTTTTGGCACGTGATGGCACAGTGGGCCCGGTAGGCCTGTTTTCACCCTCCCGAGGCTCCAAAGGCTTTCTAGGAGCCTGTGGAGGGCGAAAACGGCCTTCTCCATCCCCCCAGAGGCCCTCCAGAGGCTGGAAATGGCCGATTTCCTGACTTCCAGTCCCACCGGCGCAGAATTTTAACAACCGAATTGCCCGAACTGGCTGAATCCCACCATTGGTTATATCCGTGATCACAAACCTATGGCATGCATGCCACAGGTGGCAAGCGGAGCCATATCTGTGAGCATGCAAGCGTTGCCCTAGCTCAGTTCCAGCACGCATGCGCACACCAGCCAACTGATTTTCGGGCCTTCTGGGCCCACTGGAAGTCAGGAAATGGGCTGTTTCCAGCCTTTGGAGGGCCTTTGGGAGATGGGGAAGACTGTTTTTGCCCTCCCCAGGCTCCTAGAAAGCTTCTGGAGCCTAGGGAGGGAGAAAAATGGGACTTCTGTTCCCACCGGAAATCAGGAAATGGGCCGTTTCTGGCCTCCGGAGGGCCTCCGGGAGGTGGGGAAGGCTGTTTTCATCCTCCCCAGGCTCCAAGAAAGCCTGTTGGAGAAAAATTCCACTTTCAATTGAACAGTGTGCTGTCTGGGTACAAGTCGTTTTAGGAAATAATAGTCAAAGTGTTTACAACAGTATTCATTACAGTAGTATCAATAATAATAATAATAATAAGAAGAAGAATATTTTTAACCAACTTAACATACCTTCTTTATATCACTGATACTTCCATATATTTCCCTGTTTCTAGCTCCTGTTTTTGTCAGCTAACCATAGATAAAATAAGTCCCAAATTAAAAAAAATTCAGTTTCCTTCTTTTTCTTAATTATAAGTATTAGCCTATCCATTTTTGCACATTCTAGTATTTTTTTAATCACATTTTCATCCATTGGGATTGCTTCACTTTTCCATTGTTGTGCAAATACAATTCTAGCTGCAGTCAATACATGTGCAATCAAATATACATTCCAATTTATTATACTTGTCCAGTAAAATGCCCAACAAGAATGTCTCTGGTTTCAAATCGATATGCTGTTTTATCATTTTTTCCAGCCATGTATGTATTTTTGTCCAATATTTTTTCACTTTTTGACATGTCCATCATGTCAAAAGTCATAGTACAAAAGTTTGTACTATGATAGTACAAACAAGGTGTCTGATGGCATTTCCAACATTTTGCAGATTATCCTTATCCTTAAACATCTTTGCTAACCTTGAGGGTGGAAAATGCCATCCATAAAACATTTCATAAAGATATTCTTTGTATGCAGTAGACATTGTTAATTTATAGTTTCTATCCCATAGTTTCTGCCATTTATCTAACTCAATTGGATAACCAAAAATTTTAGCCCATACTATTGTTGATTTTACTTGTTCAACTTCCAGCTTAATACTTAACAAATACTGTAGTTATATTTTCTTTATTAATTTTTTATCTATTCCTGTTGATATCTGATCTAATTCTGTTAATTCTTTACAGAAACCATACATTTTAACATCCTTCTCATATCTAGATTGTATCTGCACATATGGTATTGGTCTATCACTTGTGTTCTCAACATCTGTAGATATTTTCAGTAATCCAGGTCATGGTTGTCCCAAAGGTACTTTTTCAGGAGGCAACTGGACTTTCTTGTTTTTTCTTTTGAAGAAAAGACTTCTCAGCCAAGAAGCTTCTTCAGCTCTGACAGGACAGTTTTTCTTCAAAAGAAAAAAAACCAAAAAAGTCCAGTTGCCTCCTAAAAAAGCACCTTTGGGACAACCATGACATGGATGACTTAGAAACTCTACAGACTTTTAGCTGTACAATTTGGGATGAACACCCTTTGAATGGTGTGAGACTGGGAATGGATTTCCAGAGAAAAATTGCAGACTTCAGGAACCAGGACTCAGGTGATCTTGAAGACAAATATTAACCTCTAAGTGCTTCAACAACCCTCTAAAAAGATGAAGATTACAAACTGTTTGTAAGGAATATAAATCCTTCCATTCCCCATTGTCCTGTCAGAGTTGTGTTCTTAACCTTTATCTTTCTTGACTTATTAAATTTAATAGGGAAGGGGTCTCCATCTGGATCCATGTTGAGGGAAGGACAAGTTCCAGACTCCTTAAAAGTGTTTGGAATGCTCCTAAAGAAACACAATCTTGTCATAGCAAGGTTATAGTAGCAATAGACGAATGGCTAATACTCTTTTTCTGGCCAAGCTGCTTGAATGGGTAGTGGTCAATCAACTCTAATCTTCAGAATGCCATGGATGAAACTGATTTTTGAGGTCCATTTCAATCTGCTTTCCATTTATCTAGCTGTAAAATAGAAATCATCTTGATCCTCCTGTGTCATCCCTGTGGAATTACCTATGTCATGAAAAAGGCATGGGGATTGCTCCTGTTTGGATTTTCCTGGACTTTTCAGTGACTTTTGAAATCATCAACCATGATTTCTTCTTGGACAGCTGCCTAAATTGGGATGTGAGGATGCTGTTCTATGGTAATTCCACTCCTACTGGTACTTGGATAGCCATTTTCATAAACTGGTGCTGGATATTTCTTCTGCCTCATGGTGGTTGGTTGAGTCTTTCAGGAATTCTTTTTGTCACCAAAAAGGGACAAAATGAACAGAATTCTGAACCAATGCTTAGGCAGAATTATGGACTAGAGAGAGATATTGTGTTTATGGGGGATATCTACATGAGTGATGCTCAACTAGAGCCATACTGGCGCAATGGTTAGAATGCTGTATTGCGGGCCAATTCTGCTGACTACCAGGAGTTAATCCTCACTGACTCAAGGTTGATTCAGCCTTCCATTTTTCCAAGGTCACTAAAATGAGGATCCAGATTGTTTATTTTATTTTATTTTATTTTTTATTTAATTTAATTTATATACCACCCTACTCCCGAAGGACTCAGGGCAATGAACAGCCATGAGATAAAACACATAATACAAGAGACTTCTGGTTGGTGATCCGCGGTGTCATGGCGTTGGGAGAGTGACAGTTGCTCCCCAACTCCTTTAAGCGCTGTGTTTTGGGGATCCTTTTGAGGGTGCGGAGCCTGGAGAGCCCCGCGGATGAGACGGCGAGCCGGGGGAGCATGAAAGCGGATCGCAACGCTGAGTGCAACGACCAGGCGGCTCTGTCGACCCAACACAAGCGAGTCAGCCAGTTGATGGCCGATCCGAAGCCGCGGTAGCCGACAACGAGAGAGGAAGCGACGGAGATTGGAGATTGCAGTGCCAGCATGTAGAACACCTTTTCCCTTACCTTTGTAAAATTGCTGTCAACCGAAGGTGCCGGAGGAGTCGGAGGCGAGGTGCTCGGAGAAGGAAAAGGCGGCATCCTGAAATAAAGAGCCGATTGGGGAGCGGAGTAGCCGACGAGCCGGCAAAGGAAAAGTACGAGACGAGGGGATGGAGAGATACATGCAAACGGAATAGAGACGAGAGAAACGGAGATTTTGAGGTTGAGAGCACTAGAAACAAAGTGATCTGAAGCGGAGTAGATAGAGGATCAAGAGTTCCTTTGGACAAATCTAGAGGTTGGATGTGCAGCCATTACAGAGTCTTTCTTTTTTTTCTCTCCTTGAAGAAGAACGGGAATTGCTGACTCATTGCTCCATGGACAGTCCAGCACGGAGAAACACCAAAGAAGATATTAACCAGTAAACTGCCACTTACTCCCTGTCAAACTACCCCAGTAAATGAGACTTTTTCCTGAAAATTATATCTAATCACATTATTATATTTGTATATCTATTAACTTATTATCTATTATCTATTATCTATTTATCCTACTTAGCATTTTATATTAGTACATATATTATATCTATCATGTATTATTACTCACTATTCTATTAATATACTTTTACCATTCTCCTCTTTATCTAACTTATAGTATATCCACAGCTGTTTGATATTTCTAAAAAAAAACAATGGTACTTATGCTAATAATAATTAATTGTTTTGATTGTCTTGACTTAATAGAAGATTAGCCCATTTGGAATTAAGTTAGAAACTAATTAAGAATGAATTAAGAGTTATTTAAGAAGCTAAATTGTTTAAAGTATTGTAGTTATTTAAGAAAATTAATTGACTATAATCTATACATACATATATATATATATATATATATATATATATATATACACACACACACATATATCCAGGAAACTTTATAGTAGATACTAAATAGCATCGAAACCATATTGAATATAAAAAATTTGCTCAGCTAGCTGGACAAAATATTTAATAGCTTGATCATCTATTACTGAATAAAATTTAGAGGAAAACAAACTAAAAGAGATTAAAGACAAGATACAAGGACGAGCCCTTGAATATACTGTGGCAAGTGCCACTGGATGGTTATCTGGAGGAATATTGAGAGAATACTAAGGAAACAAAAGCTGACCTTAAAAGAAATGGCAAGCTTGACCTCCACAATAGCAAAAACAGGGAAAAAGATCCCATCCAACCCAACATTGTCAATGTCATCCCTGGCAACCCAGAAATCGTTAGAAGGCCTACAAAAAATGGATAAACCCCCAACCACTCCAACTCTGCAAACAGTGCAGTCCTCCCTGTTATCAATTTAAGAAACCATGCTAGCAATGCAGGAAAAGCTATTAAACAGCCATTCGGAACTAAAAACGGATATTCACGCACTGGATATGAAAATGAATGAGATCCAAACCTCCATCGCTAAAAACGAAAATAGAATACAAAAAGTAGAACAAAGGATCGAAAAGAATGAGAAAAAATTGGATATAGTAGATCAAACTCTCTCGGCACAGAATAAGGAAACGGAGGATTCCCTGATCCAACTCGAGATGGATAGGGCTGCGTTCTATCTTCGGTTCCAGAATATCATAGAAGAAAAAGAAGAGAACCTGGGAGACAAGATGGCTGAATTGATCGCGGAGGCTCTCCAACAGGAAAAACAAGAAATAATCAAAGAAATCGATGAGGTCTACAGAGTACAGACCAATTATGTGAGAAGAAATAGGCTACCAAGAGAGGTCCATGTGCGATTCGCAAGGAAACGGGTGAGAGATATCCTCTACAATATAGCAAGGGAAGAACAAATTATCTACGAAGGAAAAAAGATAAATGTCCTCAAACAGATCCCAAGAAGAGTGAGGGAAAGGAGGACAAATTACAGATTCTTGACGTCTCAGCTAAACAAGAAAAATATAATATTCCGCTGGCTTTTGCCGGAAGGAATGCTAATATCATGGATGGGGAGAAAAATCAAAATCGACAGTATAAGTATGGCCCAAGAATTCCTTGACCAGCTAAGAGGAGGTGAAGAGGAACAAATTAGCAAGGAGGATATAGAAGCGACGAATACAGAGGAAGATACACCCCAAGAACAGAGCACAAGGGAAGACATAGAAGACGAAAAGAAAAAAGAAGATATAGAAGAAAAGGGGAAGAAAATAAGACCAGTAAGGGCAGTAACTTTAAAGGCAAACAAAAACTAAGAACTAGATACCAACAACGGGAATGGACAATATGAAAATTCTATCGTTAAACGTAAACGGTTTAAATGAACCCAAAAAGAGGAAACTAATATTGACAAAATTAGTGAAACAAAACCCCGATATAATTTGTATACAGGAAGTCCATATAAAAAAAGATGAAGCATTTCGTTTAGATTACCCCAAATTTGGTAAAGTATTCGTGTCGTTAGCCGTAAAAAAGAAAAGGGGAGTAGCTATTTATGTAAAGAAAGGGATAGAGGCGGAATGCAAATACAAAGATGAAAAAGGGAGAATTCTTATAGTTGAAATAACAAGAGGTACTTCTAAAATGCTGTTAGTAGAGATATATGCCCCAAACAAAAAACAAGGGAAATTCTTTGACAAATTACATGAACAGCTCGCAAAATGGCCACAAAATGAAATTTGTTTATTAGGAGATATGAATGGAATTATAGATCCGAACAAAGACTACAAAAGTGCGAAAACCAGGAAAAACAAAAGACCTCCTTTACCCAAAAGTTTTTTTGATTTAATTGATGAAATAAATTTAATAGATATGTGGCGTACATTACACCCCAATGAAAGACAATATACATATTACTCGATCCCGCAGAACTCTTGGTCCAGAATAGACATGATTTGGGCCACTAGGAAGTTAGGATTGAAAATTAAAAAAGTTGATATATGCACAAATACTTGGGCGGATCACAAACATTTGGAAATTAATTGGCATTATAGGAATAAGAAGAAACAATCGAGATGGACTTTAAGGACAAACTTGTTAAATGATAAAGAGTTTTTAGCAAAACTAAACAAAGAAATCAAACAATTCTTTATAGAAAACAGGAAACAAGACACAGCCAAAGAAATTATTTGGGACACTATGAAAGCCTATGTGAGGGGGCTAGTTATCTCATATACAGCTTTTAGAAATAAAGAAGAAAGGAAGGTGAGAGAGGGTCTCACTAAAACTTTAACAGAAATTGAAAAGGAATTACAACAAAGTCCGGGAGATGAGGCAACCAAACGAAAATGGCTGATGATAAGGCATAGAATAAATATATTAGACCAAGAGGAGATGGCGCAAAAAATAAAGAGATCCAAACATTACTGTTTTGAAAATGGCAACAAGTCAGGAAGGTGGCTCGCCTATAAATTAAAAAAAGAAAAAGAAAAAAATCAAATATTGGTATTAGAAGATTCTAAAGGTAATATACTAACAAAGGAAAAGGACAAGCAAGAAAGGGTGAGGGAATTTTATGAGAACCTATATAAAGACGAAAAGACCGAATCTAATAAGATAGAACAATACCTGATAGACGCTGACTTACCCCAAATTACAGAAGAAGAAAAAGAGATGCTGAATAGAAAAATCACAGTAGAAGAACTAAAAACAGCTCTCTCTAAAATAAAAAAAAAAATCCCCAGGCCAGATGGACTTCCAGGAGAATTCTACATAAAATTGGAAGAAACATTAAACCCAGAGTTATTAGAATTATTCAATGAGACTTTGATTGGCACCAAAATCCCGGACACCTGGAGGGAAACATCTTTAACACTTATATGGAAAGAAGGAACTGACCCAAAAAAAATAACAAACTACAGACCTATCTCCCTTCTGAACTCGGACTACAAATTGTTCATGAGTATTATAGCAGAGAGAGTCAAAAAAATATTAAACCCCTGGATTCATAGTGACAAAAATGGATTTCTTCCAGGGAGGCAAATTAGAGATAACCTGAGAATAGTACTAAACACAATAGAATATTACGAGCAACACCCTGAGAAACAGCTAGCATTAGTGTTTGTCGATGCCCAAAAGGCTTTCGACAACCTAAATTGGAGCTTTATGATAAATCAAGTTAACTTAATGGGATTCGGGGCAAACTTCAGAAAGATGATACAAAACATCTATCATAAACAGAGAGCAAATATATTAATGAATGGAGATAAGACCTAGACATTCCAGATCCACAGAGGAGTAAGGCCAGGATGCCCCCTTTCCCCCTTACTATATATTCTGGCGTTGGAGGTACTATTGAGAAAGATCAGAGCGAACAAAGAAATTAAAGGACTCAGGGTTAGAAAGGAAATCTATAAAATACAAGCCTTCACAGATGATGTAGCTCTTATTAGAGAAGACCCGCTAGAATCGGGACCAAAAGCCTTGCAAGAAATACAAAACTATGGCCAAGTGGCTGGCCTTAAATTGAATAGGGAAAAAACAAAAATAATAGCAAAAAACATGACGGAAGTACAAAAAAAAGAATTGGAAAATCTATTAGGCCTCCAAATAGTCAAAAAAGTCAAGTATCTAGGAATTTGGATCACAGCGAGATACTCATCATTAAAAGATTATAATTATGCTCCACTGCTGAGTAAAATACAGGAGGAATTAAGGAGATGGGGAAAACTAAAATTGTCTTTGATAGGGAAAATAGCGGCAATTAAAATGAACACTTTACCTAAAATTTTATTTCTATTTCAAAATGTCCCTCTAAAATTAGATAGAAAATTCTTCCAAGATCTGAAAAAATATGTTAGGAATTTCATTTGGGAAGGAAAGAAATCAAGAATTTCACTCAAAGTATTACAAGGGAAAAGAAAAACGGGTGGATTTGGACTCCCGGATTGGGAAACCTACCAAAAAGCAGCAAAACTAATCTGGATCAAAGAGTGGATCACTTTACGGAATAAGAGAATTCTAACAATTGAAGGCCATGACCTACAAGAAGGGTGGCACGCTCACCTCTGGGACTTGAAAAATAAGAAGAAATCCTATTTCCATAAACATAAAATTAGAGAAACTCTTATACAAATATGGCAAGAAATCAGACAGAGGATCTACACCAAAGTTCCGAACTGGCTTTCCATTATGGAGGCCTTGACCGCCCCAAATAGAACGGAAGTTATTAAGTTTGGTACATAAAAAGAAATTTTAGAAGAAAATGGAAAACTTAAACCACTTGATACTCTCAAAGAACAAGGCTATAAGATAGATTGGTGGAATTACTTGCAGATGAATTCGAGATACCAAAAAGATAAGGACCAATTCGGCATTGAAATGAAATATGGAAATTTTGATAAAATCATATAGGGAGTAGATAAGAAAATGTTAACTAAATTATATAACTTCTTATTGGATGAGGATAAGGCAGAGGTTATTGCAAAGAATCAATTAAGTATTTGGGAAAAAAACTTCGGATACAATATTAATTATACTGACTGGGAAGAAGCATGGAATAGAAATTTTAAAATCACAAAATCAGCAACGTATAGAGAGAACCATTACAAAATACTACATAGATGGCATCTAGCCCCAACCAGATTAGCAAAAATGTTTCCAAATCTCTCACCCAAGTGCTGGAAATGTGGTAAAGAAATTGGTACTTATTACCACAAGTGGTGGGCCTGCCCAGAGGTAAAAAGATACTGGGCCAAAGTACGACAATGGTTACGTGAAATACTAGATCAGGAGGTAACATTGTCCCCAGAACTCTTCCTTTTGGGCATAGTAGGTGATGGCCTAAACAAAAATAAAACTCAACTCACAATGCAGATAATAACCGCAACCAAATTAGTGTTAGCGAAATTTTGGAAAAGCAAAACTCAACCACCAGAAGAAATGTTAATAAATAAAATCTTAGAGTGTGCAGAAATGGCGAAGATAACGAGTCTGTTAATGGATGATGAGACATGTAAATATAACAAAGTATGGGGAAATTGGTACAATTGGTTAAATAATAAGAAAAAGTAAATGATATGTTCTGTATATAAATAGCTTCGATGAAATGTATATATAGTCTATAAATACAATAGAGAGGAATTTAGCCTAAGATGAAGTAGATTGGATACAAGATATTTACCTGATAAGAAACACTGTATCTCCGAATGACATATAGAATTTTGTCAACACTTTCTTTTTTTTCCCTTCTTTCTTTCTTTTCTTTTTGTCTTTTTAATTTTGAAAACTCAATAAAGTATGTTAAAAAATACACATAATACAAAATTTAAAAGCAGAATAAAATCAAATTAAACAATTTGGCCGTAGACAACTTTAAAACACCTCCAATAATTTAAAACAAATTAAAATTTACATTAATTAAAAAAAGAAAAAGGGAAAAATTAGGCCAGGCCAGCCTGGTGGAATAAGGTCTTGAGAGCGTGGCAGAAGGTGCGTAGGTCCGGGATCCTCTGAATCTCTGGGGGGGAGCTCATTCCAGATAGTAGATGCCCCCACAGAGAAGGCTTTCCCCCTGGGGGCTGCCAGTCGACATTGTTTGGCCGGCGGCACCCTGAGAAGTCCCTCTCTATGAGAGCGTACCAGCTGGTGAGAAACTACTGGTGGCAGCAGGTGGTCCCATAAATAACCAGGTCCTAAGCCATGGAGCACTCTAAAGGTGGTAACTAAAATCTTGAAGCGCACCCGGAAGACCACCAGGAGCCAGTGCAGCTCGTGCAGGAGAGGTGTTACATGGGAACACCATGATGCTCCCATAACCACCCACACAGCTGCACTCTGCACCAGTTGGAGCCTCCGGGTGCTTCTCAAGGGGAGCCCCATGTAGAGAGTGTTGCAGTAGTCCAGGCGGGAAGTGACAGGGCATGAGTGACCGTGTGTAGGGAGTCCCGATCCAGAAAGGGACGCAACTGGCAAATCAAGCGAACCTGATGAAAAATCCTCCCGGCTACGTCCGTCAAGTGCTCTTCTAATGACAGCCATGAATCCAGGAGGACGCCCAGGTTGCCAGCCCTCTCTGTGGAGGCCAGTGATTCGACCCCAATAGTCAATGATGGCACCAACTGACTATATTGGGACGTCGGAAACCACAGCCACTCGGTCTTGGATGGGTTGAGTCTGAGCCTGTTTCTCCAGATCCAGATCCATACGGCCTCCAGGCACCAGGACATCACTTCAAGGGCATTGTTGGGGTGATCCGGGGTGGAGATGTACAGCTGAATATCGTCAGCGTACTGATGATACTTCACCCCAAAACCACGGATGATCTTGCCTAGCAGCTTTACATAAATGTTGAACAGAAAGGGCGAGAGGACCGACCCTTGTGACACCCCACAAATCAGTGCCTTGGGGTCAACCTCTGCCCCACTGTCAACACAGACTGCCACCGGTCGGAGAGAAAGGAGGAGAACCACTGCAACACAGTGCCTCCCACCCCTAACTCTTCCAGCCGGTGCAGCATGATACCATGGTCGATGGTATCAAAAGCTGTCGAGAGATCTAATAGGACCAGGACAGAGGAGCAACCTCTGTCCCGAGCCCTCCAGAGATCATCAACCAACGCGACCAATGCCATTTCTGTGCTGTACCCAGGCCTGAAACCCAACTGGAACAGATCCAGATACACCGTTTCATCCAGGTGCTGGGGAAGCTGTCATGCAACCACACTCTCAACAACCTTCGCCACAAAGGGAAGGTTGGAGACTGGACAATAATTAGACAATACTGCCGGGTCCAGGGAAGGCTTCTTGAGGAGAGGCCTCACCACCGCCTCTTTCAAGGCAGCGGGGAAGTCACCCTCGCTCAATGAAGCATTTGTAATCCCCTGGAACCAGCCTCGTGTCACCTCCTGAGAAGCCAGCCCTAACCAGGAGGGACACGGGTCCAACACATATGTGGTTGCATTCAGTCTACCCAGAATCCTGTCCACGTCATCAGGAGTCACAGGATCAAACTCATCCCAGATAACATTCTCAAGACCTGCCTCAGTCATCCCCCTTGGACCTACCCAGTCGGAGTCCAGACCCTCCCGAATCTGAGTGATTTTGTCATGCAGATACTGTACAAAGTCCTCGGCTTGACCCCCAGCATATTGTTGGGGGCAATACGCTGACTCTGCAAAACCGATTAAGAGAGGGCTGTAAAGCACTCTGAAGCGGTATATAAGTCTAAATGCTATTGCTGTTGCTGTTGCTCTGCAGATTTAGAGGACTCTGCATTTGCTCTAAAGCAGGGGTGTCAAACTCATGTCATCATGGCAGCATCATGTGATGTATCGGGACTTTCTTCCCCTTCACTAAACTGAGCATAGGCGTAGCCAGCGTGTGATGCATCTGACCCCTGGCCCGGGAGTTTGACAGCCCTGCTCTAAAGGATCTGGGATTGCTTTTAGATCCATCATTCTTACAAGAAGCCTATGGGAACTCAGTAGAACAATTTTTTTTCATCAGCTTTGGCTGATTTACCAACTACAACTTTGCTGTGACACAAATAGCTGCACACTCTGGTAACTTTTCAGTTGAATTATTGCAATGCATTGTACATAGGGTGCAGATCACTAAGTTAAGAGCAGCTAGACTACTGACCAGGACTAGCTGATACACATATATTATACCAGTGCCTTGTTATCTGCAGTGATGGTGGTCATTTCCAAATCCAATTCAAAGAGCTGATTTTGACTTTTAAAACCCTCAAAAGTTTAGGATCAGCTTATACTCTCCCATATATACTTATCGAATCTTAAGATTTTATAATGAGGTTATTGCCTGTTCAAATGAAATAAGGAGATTTGTATAGGGAAAGGGTCTTTTCTGTGGTGGGCAGCCAATTTATGGAATGTCCTCTCTAGAGAAGCTTAACTGGTATTCACATTAGTATCTTTTCAGTGCCAGTGCTTTTATATTTTCCCAAAAATTACCAAGGACAAGCTAATCCTACAGCATCACAGAATTTTGCTGCAAATTGCAATTAATCTATTCAGTGAAGGCAGGTGGGAAAAAAAATAAAAGAGTAGCACTTATCAGCTGGATCTTCAGCATGGGATTCTCCTTTGATGCATGCTTGCTATTGGCTGCCATAGTAACCAGGAGGGGGGTATGGCATTTAGGTTGAGGAAGTGAGCTGGTGAGGTGAAGTTCCATGTGAACTAAAAGGGAGGTTTTCTCTCAAGAAATATTACACTGCTAAGTGGAGTTGTTTACACCCTTGTTAATGCCAACCCTCCTAGGAGTCCAGATGGGCTGAATACCTGAAGATGAGTTTCACACAATATCACAGTGGACATTGATTGGACACTCAACAAGGGACCCTGGGGAGAGGGATATGGGGAAACTTTCAATTTGTAACTTTTGCACTTTTTGAATCAGATCTTGCCTTGCTTTCACTGCTATCATTTCAAACTCAGTAAAAGTATCTTTTCTCTACTTCAACGGAGTCGGGGTTTTTCTTTCTTGGGATTTGAGGCAGGCCTGACAGTACTACACTCCCTCTCACAATTTCTCCACCATCCACTAGCTCCTGTGAGCTTACATAAATCTCTTAACTTTCCACTTGGCAAGGTCTTGAAAGAATAATACTGACTTTTAGTCATGTCACACTAACTTCAGTGGTATTTAAACGTGGATATTTCTTAAAGGGTTTTCAAATTACACCTGTAAATGTCCTTCACAACAGCGAGAGCCAAGCTCACAAGGGAGGATAGTATAAGTTTCAGAACTCATCACATCAGCCAGAGACCACCCATACAGTTCCACCAACTCCAAGGTCAGGTTCAGATAAGAACAAGAGGCATAATGCCCTTGATTTAATTAAAGTGAAGCTAGACATATCAGCTGGCCATATGGAAGATGAGGAGGAATTAGTCCAGCTATTTGGCACCCTCTCTACAGAAGACCAATAAACCATCATAGGTAAACTTGAGGCAAACAAATTAATACTTCAGTCAGTGTCCGTTGCAATTGAATCTCTCAACACTTTACCAACCCTCAGTTGTCCTGCTGTTGAAAAGATGACAAATTCATTTTAGGGAAGTACCTAAAACCTCCCTAAAAATTCATGTTAAGGATATTGATGTTGTGTTACCAACCAGCAGTGTAACTGCACAAGGAAACGTTGCTGAGAGCAATGAATAAGACTGCTTTTTTAGCAGTTTACTTTATCGTAGGAAAAAGCAGTCGCATAGTCATAAACAAAT
>WNWU01013435.1:1389946-1412898 GCA_012654045.1 Ptyas mucosa
CACCGAATTAATTGGGATTATAAGATTCCGTTTTGGCTGGATCTTGCTGATACCATGTGGAATACAAATATTAAGTCACTCGGGGGTTTCTTATATAAAGAGTTACTTTACTTTGAAGAGGGCAGGTGGCGATTGAAGACTTTGGATATGCTGTTGGAAGAAGGGAAATCGTTGACTTGGTTGCAGTACAATCAACTACAGATGAGATGGAAAGAAGATCAACAAACTGGTTTAATGGAATATGAAGTAGAATTGGTTGAACAGATAAAGCGGACAGGTCCAATGCATATTAAGAGAGTTTATAATGTTTTGTTAGAAAGGGATTCAGAAAATGAGCTAGTTAAAGATTGTATGATTAAATGGGCACAAAATTTCTCTCAACCAGTTATGATGGAAACATGGGAAAAAATATGGGTTCAGAATGTTAAATTTACACAGTCACAAAATTTACGAGAAAATTTTTATAAAATGTTTTATAGGTGATATTTAGACCCCAAGAAATTGTCTTGTATGTACCCTAATGTGCAGCCAAAATGTTGGAGATGTGATTGTTTAGATGCTACATATTATCACATCTGGTGGACTTGCAGGAAAGTGAGGGCTTTTTGGATAAAAATCTGGTGGGTTATGCAAAATGTTTTAAAGAAAAAAATACAATTTTCTCCGCAATTTTTTCTATTGGGTATAGTTAAAGACTTTACACTGGGTGAAACTAAACTGATTTTGTATATGGTGACAGCAGCTAGGTTGTTGATTGCCCAACATTGGAAGAGTGATGTTTTACCGACTGTTGACCAATGGACTCAGAAGATGGCTGGATTTGCAGAAATGGCAAAGGTTTCAGCTTTTTTAAAAGATCAGACGCATGAGAAGTATATACAGGAATGGAAATTATGGATTGAGTATGTACAGAATAAGTATCAGACTAGAAAATATTATATCGCTTTTAGTTGAGATGATTATGTTAGTATGTTAGTAAATATAGAAAAAAGATATGGAAGATTGAATAACATATATATTGTTTGGGAATATTAGCATAGCATATAATGGAAGTCAAGGGGGGGAGGGAAGAGGGAGGAGGGGGAGGGTTAGGGTGGGGATGGGATGGGATGGAATTAAATATTGTTTTTATATGTATCTTATAATGTAGGGCTAGGGTGGGGGGGGAAAAGGGGAGGGAAATTTGTATTGGTAAAACTTTTTCAATTAAAAAAAAAGCTGCATTTCTAAAAGCTGTCTCCTCAGTATCTGCTGGGAGCTATTAACAAAGACTGAGTCTGTTTCCTACCTCTAAAAAACATGTTAAGGATAATATAATATTCCACATTTTTTTTAATATCTCTCAAAATATTTTATTCTTCTAGTTCAGTGGTTCTCAACCTTCCTAATGCCGTGACCCTTTAACACAGTTCCTCATGTTGTGGTGACCCCCAACCAGGGGTGGGTTCTAAATTTTTTTACTACTGGTTCTGTGGGCGTGGCTTATTTTGTGGGTGTGGCTTGGAGGTCATGTGACTGGGTGGGCGTGGCTAGCTGGGCATGTGACCGGGTGGCCATGGCTATGTGTATAGGGACTACTCAGAGGGCTGAAAAAAGTCATTTCTGACAGATCCTCGCACTTTTGACTGGTCCTCCCACTTATGACCATCCTCACATTTATGCCCGTGCAGCATTCTTAACAACCATGTCATTCATTTCACAACTGCTTCTCTTCACCATGGTGACAAGATAGGGCAAAAACATAAAATGTGAGAACAGTCGTAAGTTTGAGGAATGGTCAAAAGTGCGAGGACCAATCAAAAATAACTTTTTCAGCCCTCTGAGTAGTCCATATGCATAAAAGGATACAGCAATAGAGAGGAATGAAGGAAGGGAAGGGAAATTAGAGTAGGAGTGAGGGTAAGAGAGGGAGGAAAAGAGGAGGAGAAGGAGAAAGGAAGAGGAAGTAGGGAAGAGAAGAAGGGGGGGGAAGAGAAAGTAAGAAGGAAAGAAAAGAGAGAGGTGGTAGGTTTGAGGAGAAAGATTGCTGTACAATAAAAAAGATGAAAGGGAAGAAAACCAACCCCAAACACATATAAAGATATCAAGATAAAGAATGAATTGTTAAACTTTAAAGAATAAAAGAGAACAAATATGAATAAATAGCAATAATTAGAAACACACATACAAACATACAATGTATTTTCTTTGAACAGAGTATTTGGCCAGTTCACAAATTTAAACAGTGTTTTGTCATTTCAACTAAATTTACAAATTCTATATTTCTTTTTTGCCATATTTATTCCTCGTCTATTTTTTTAAAAAACCAATATTACCCTTCATCCTTATCTCTAATCTTAATCAAATTCAATTTTCCCCTTCTATTCTATATTATACCCCTTCACATTGTCATCTATTTTTATATCCATCCTCACATTGGTTGTTTATGTAATTATGTAATACAGTTGTTTAATACAAATTCAACATTTTAATATAAATCAATTAGTTATATAACTATCCTTTTTGTATTAATCAATATGAACATGAATATTCCAATTATTTCCATGCAATCCAATTTCTTACAAATCAATTAATTATATTTACCAATATTAATAAACCAAATAATTTCCCCCATATATTCCTCCAAACCACAACTTAACCATTTCTACTTTCAACACAATATACAATTAATCTCAATTATTACAGTTCCCTAGTTAAATAGAGCTTTTTTTCTTTTGTGTTTTAAAAGCTTGAACTCTCCTCTTTTGCCCTAAATTTCCCATTGTTTGCAGTTTTGCACCTACTTTTTTGGTGAGGAAAAAGAAAAAGAAATCTCTCTCCCTGCTTCATTTTGTCAGTTTGTAGCAAAGACCCTGCTTTACTTTCAGTTTCCTTTTAGCTAGGGAAAAAAAATTGCTCCAACAGGCAAAGTTTGCTGCAAAAATTGCAGCAGGCAAAGTGCTTGCAAAACAAGAGCTTGCAAAACAGCCTGCACAAAACAGCTGAGAGCAAATCAGCTGAGAGTCGGGAGGCGGATTAATCTTATGGTAATTAACCTATGCTGAAGCTGAAAGAGGCTGTTTTTTCTATTTTTGCAGGCACCAATCTTCTCATTTGTTTTCTTTTAACACTGATCAGTTGTAAGGCGACCCTTTGAAGCCCCGCGGCAAGAAATTTAAACAGCTTTTTTCCCTCTAGCCATCAGCTGGGACTCAGGAGGCAGCAATAGATTGGGAGTGGGCGGTGTAAGCGACTGGCAGCCGGCAATCCAACAGAGGCAGAGGGTGAGGGTGAGTGAAAGCGTGGGGGGGGCGAGAGAGGGCTTTGGCGACCCCCGTGAAATGGCCATTTGACCCCCCAAAGGAGTCGCGACCCCCAGGTTGGGAACCGCTGTTCTAGTTGAGGTAGGTGCTGACTTTCTACAATACTATTATTAGTTTGTCCCTTAGTCAATATTTAGATATTGTGAAATGACTACGTTACTACTGGTATATACCAGGGGTGAAATGCTCCCGGTTCGGACAGTATCCCCCGATGGTGGCGGGTGGTTCGGAGAACCGGTAGCAAAAATCCCTGCGCCTCCCCTCCCATGCCCAGCTGAGCCGCTTTTTTTTTTTTTACTTTTAAAAGCATTTTTTCTTGAACCTCTTCTGATGAAAAAATGCTTTTAAACGTAAAAAAAAAAGCCTCTGATGATCGCACGGCTCAGCTGGATCATCAGAGGCTTTTCAAAGCATTTTTTCCTGCAACCTTTTGGCTGAAGAGATGGTAAAAAAATGCTTTGAAAAGTCTCTGACGATCCAGCTGAGTTCCCTGATCAGCAGAGAGGCATTTTTAAAAGAGCCTCTCTGACGATCCCAACTGAATTCCTGATTGGCAGAAAGGCTTTTCAAAGCATTAGAAAAAATGCTTTGAAAAGTTAAAAAAAAAAAAGTTGGCCACGCCCACCCAGTCACATTACCACCTCCCCACCCCCACCAAGCCATGCCAACAGAACTGGTAGTAACAGATTTTACATTTCACCCCTGGTATATACTACATTTATCTGTTTATTGTAACTCATATTTTCTTAAGGAGCACAGACTGCATGGGATCCTCTTCTATATTATCATCTACAACAAACATATAAAGAAGGTTGAACTGAGATACCATAATTGGCCCAAACTCTCCCACTGCAGTGCAGACAAAGCTAGATTCAAGGGACTGTCTTGATCCATTATTTATATTTATTTTATTTATAACAAAAATATTAATTTTTACCAATGATGTTCCTGATAATCTTGATACGAATCATAAAGTACCCAGATATTTAAAGCCTGGAAAATGTACCTACAAACTGCTAAGAGATTAAGAATTTGTCCTATTGTATCATGACATAAAAACAGATTTACTACTACCACCACTATATTTATAACAAAATACTCTTTTTCAATTTCAGACAATAAGTACAAGTGTGTGCCTCTCACCAAGATTACATCATTGGATTTCTTTGGATCAAAGCTTCTTTCTTTGGATAACTGATGTAATGGACATTCACCAATGCAACATAAGAAACACTTCTCAAAACAACATTTTTTTGTTACAATTGTTCAGTACACAATGTATTGATCTTTACAACTTTTAAAAAATTTGCAGTTATATTATTTTCTATTCATTAGACTTGAAGGAAATCAGCACAGTTGGATGTAAAAATGTCAGTCTACCTTATATAAGACCTTTATGGCTGACATATTTAATAAAAGAAATTAATGCAAGGAACTTACACTAATAAAAAAGTTTAAGTGAGTTTGATGGAAATACTAAGAAAATGTGCACAAGATTGCATTTTTAAATAATCTGATGGGATGATATGAAGTAAGTAAATATCATATTTTTCGCACTATAAGGCGCACCGGACCATAAGATGCACATTAGCTTTAGAGGAGGAAAACAAGAAAAAAACCCTGCTTCTGGCTCCCAGCATCCATCCGGTATTCATCTGGCTAGCATCCTTGCAGCAAACATCCTCGTCAGCTTCAGGATATTATCGTAGCCCCAGCATGTGGCTCATCAGGGCTCCACTCCACTGCGCCCACCACCGGTCAACTGAGCTGAGCTGCTGCCGCTACCACGGAATGTTGGAGCCCTTGCTGCCAAGCAGCTGATTGGCATCCCGGAATACTGCCAATCAACTGTTCTAGGCGGCGGGCATCACTGCCTATCACTGCCACTGCCATTCAGCAGCAGTGATCGACGGCGACTGACAGCGATTGCCGGTGGCAGCTGATCGGCAGTATTCTGGGAGGCTGATCCAACCACCAATCAGCTGCTCAGCAGCGAAGGCTCCAGTATTCTCCAGTGGCTATGAACGGCAGCAGCAGTGACAAGTGACGGTGGTGGCAGGTGACACCAACCCCCTCCCCCCGCCGCAATATTTGCTCTATAAGATGCACAGACATTTCCAGCCATTTTTTGGGGGGAGGGGAAGTGTCTTATAGTGCAAAAAATATGGTAATTGTATTATAAATAAATGTGCATAAGATGCATTTTTTGAGGTTAGTGTGTTGCATTACATCACTTACATTTATATTATGCATTTTGATTTAGGAAGTAAACTTAGTCATTATGCAGTTCCTATTTTGCTCATGTCACCTCCAGAACATCCTTTCAATTCCAATTGTAGTCAGCTTTAACCTGTATTAGCTATATAATAACACTACTGGACATTTTAGTTTAGCATATTTTGCAATCAGTTTGCATTGCATTGTTAAGTTTATAGCTAAAGGTATAAAACAAACTTAGAAATATATATATTTTTTAAAGGTCAAGCAGCATGTGATATGAATAGTCAGTTTTTACAGCAATGGTTCTCAACCTTTTCTTCACCATGGACCCTTTTAAATATGTTTTGTGGCCATGGACCATCAAGATTTAACTCAAGATTTAAATCATAGTATTTTTTCAAACCATCACAATCCCCCCCAAGGATCTGCGGACCAGTGATTCAGAATCACTATTTTACAGTATATCCTGATTTTGGAAGGGCTGCATTGGAAAAATAGCTTGATACAATCCCCATTTATACAAACAGAAAAACAAACCATCCCATTTTAATGTTGTCACTTAGGTTTTTTTTTCCAGAAACAGAGAATGTTTGTTAAAAGTCTTTATGAATAGAAATCTGTATCTTCATTGTGACAGCAGGGGAGAAATACTTTTTTAAAAAAAGTTTTTTATTAATAATACAAAATTTAAAAAAACATTGGACATAGATATGACATCACTGGTTCCAAACATCTTCCGTCACTTTACAATAATATTAGTACTCATATAAACATATAGTTCTTAAGCTTTGTTCATTATTTAAACATAATACGATATTAATACTTTTCCTCCTATTTCTGTGTATTTATTCATCTCTTAAACATACATTTATCTATAATAACATATATATTTTTGTTCTAACACTATATATTTGTCTTGGCTACCCTCTTGTTATCTATCCAATCATAAAATTGGAGAAATACTGATGGACAGATGGCCACATTCATGTCCTAACTTATAAAGTGCCTTATTTTGTGTTGGTATATTCATTAGTAAAAGATATTTGTATCTCGGATAGTGAGATAAAATTTTAGCCATTTTGTGCTAGAAACTCTACTCCAATTATGGATTAACGCTACACTGTTTCCCCCAAAATAAGACATACCCTAATAAGCTCAATCGGGCTTTTGAGCACATGGCAATAAGGCCAAGCGCTTATTTCAGGATTCAAAAAAATATAAGGTAGGGTCTTATTTTCGGGGAAACACGGTACATTTAAATCCTAAATCATGCAGGATCAATATTTTTAAAAACGTTTTCTCTAGGCTGGAAAGACATCAGGATAAGTCGTCATTAAAAGTTGGGAGTGAGTGAATTGCACATGATCCCTGAAAAGCTTACAATATTGTATATTGCCATGTTTTTGTGGTTGTTAAAGTATAAATAATTTATCTGTGCATTGTAACTGTTATTTAATGTACCAAAATTCAGAAGTATGCGGTATTGCTTTTTAAACAGTAGAATAAGCTTAATTTGGAAAATCTCTGTGCTTTTTGTGTTGAAGTAATGACCTGATAAAGATTGCAACATGAAGTTACCATGAATGGGGCAAAGATGTCCCACAAGCCAGTTTTCTGACAACTTCAAACGCAGCACAATGTAGTAAAAATCAAACTGTCACAACATTTCTTTATGGACATGAAGCCCTTGCTATTTTACTATTAAAATAATTCTTTATTGGCCAAATGTGATTTAGACACACAAGGAATTTGTCTCTGGTGCATAAACTCTGTGTACATACAACAATAGTGATAGATTATCATAGTCATTGTAAAAATACATCCATAACAAAATATTAGATACAACACTTAGAGATAGTTGTGGATACTAAATAAGCAATCAACATAAATCATACCAGGATACTAATTAAACTATTTAAATAGTAAGAAACAAGTTAACAAAGTTATAGTCATAAGAAAATAAGGCGATAGTTCAGTGATGGCTAACTTTAACGTCACGTGCCAAAAGCGGGGCTCGCGTGGGGGGGGGTCACGGGTGCGTGTGCCCACATCCATAATTCAACGCCCCACCCTCCCGTGTATGCGCATGTGACCCCCCCCCCCCCATTTTCATCTGCTTTTGGCATGCGATGGCACGGTGGTCCTGGTAGGCCTGTTTTTCCCCCTCCCCAGGCTCCAAAGGCTTTCTAGGAGCCCAGGGAGGACAAAAACAGCCTTCCCCTGACCTTTCTCTCAGCTAGTTCCCTCATCATTAACTCCCCTCCTTGAGAAACTTTTGGTGCTTCTTCCCTACTTTTCTGTAGGGCTAGAGGTCTAATCCGTGAAAGCCTCGCAAGACTACGCCTGCCCACGAACAGCTCCTACCTCGCAATCAAAATAGCTCTTGCGCAGTTAACAGCGGCATCCATCTTTGAGATCTTTTACTTTTTGCCGCTTCCCTTGCGGAAATTGTAACCGATCCCAAATAAGTACCTATCTATAGACTAGTAATTAATATATATCCAGGTTCGGTACGATAAAACACCACAAATAGCTTGTTTTCATAGACATCAGTTAAGTTTCATGATAGAGAAATATGCCCGAGATAAAGATGGAGGAAAGTGCCTTAGCGGTTGGGATAGAAAGGGGAGGAAGAAAACTGATTGCGAACAAGATTAAATATTTTCGGGGTGGGAATTCTCGCGATATTTTAGAGGAGGCCGGAAGAGGATGAAGACAGCGGAGTCTCCCAGCCCCTTCGGCCTCTCAGTACGTGTGCGTAGGCGTCAATTAGGCTGTTTGGCGGTTACGCAGCGGAGTCAGCGTTGGGGGGTTGGAGAATTGGTGGTGCAGCGGGAGTAGTAGCAGAAGCACTACCACTATTAGGTGAGGGAGGGGGTCATTTAACTCCTTGCCGCCGCGGCTGAGTGGGAAGAACGTCAGCAAGAATAGTCACAGCCGCCACCAGCACCATGGGTGAGTCTCCATCCCGAGTTCTTTTCTGTTGCTGGGGAAGGGCGGGAGTGGAAATGCCGGCTTGGGCGGGGAAGGTGACAGATGGAGGAGCAGATCCCGGGCCCTTTTAGGCACCTTCAGTTTCTTTCTTCCCTCGCGCTTCTTCCGGTGGCGGCGAAAGCTGTGCGGGGGGAGGGGGAGCCTCAGCCATCCGCGCTTGCTGCTCACCCTTCGTGGAGGCTCGCGCCTAACTAGTAAATTAAAATCGCATTTCTTCCTCTGGCTCCTCTTTCGGCTGAAGGAGGCTGAAAGGCTGCGGGGACGGACAACTCGCCACAACCTTCTTCTCGATTCTTTGGGCTCCGGGTTGAAGCTCGTTTTCTTTCCAAATCGAAAGTCTCCCTGTATCCCCACTTTTGTTCGACGCTTCTCGGTCATTTCTCAGTTCCCCGCCCTCTCTCTGATTCAAATTCTTCTTCCCCTTACCGGCCCTATTCTTTTCCTTTTTTCTATTGTGTTTTCGAGTTCTCTCACTCTGAGAATTGATGATTGGAACCTCATTTCCTGCGTCTTATTTTACGGCGGGTACTTTCTGCGGCTCATTTTTTAATGCAAGAAACTAAAACGCTCGAAAACGGAATCCACTCTGTGGTGCTTTCCTTTTCTTTGCGCTCGTTCTTCAAACCATTCCTTTCAGCCTACTAGTTTTGGAATGGATGGGATTTGTTAACAAGGCACTATATAAGTTTGGGGTGATAGGAGAAGATTGGGAGGCATCAAAAAATCTCAAAGCAAGAAAAAAGGACCAAAATGAACGTGTACTTAGCCGCACAAACATTGCTGTTTTCTCTAGTAGTACTCTTTTATAAGTTAAATTTGTTACCGTTTTCAAAAGCTATTTAATTGTACTTGTGGCTGCATGTGATTTCATTCTGGTTGTTTGGTCACACCTTGGAAAGAGCATTCCAGACTATTCTGTATAACTATGGTATGTAGGGTAATTTGAGTTTGCCTACTGTGGATCCTTCTAGAAATGGTTTAAGTTGTAAAATTTAAATATTCATTTTTTTAACATTTTAATGCTAATTGTTTTTAAAGAAAAAATGTTTCTTATTCATGCTAATATTTAGAACCATTCTGAAATACTGATTAATTTTCTAATTCAAGAGTATTCATGTAAAGATTTGTATAACAGTCAGGTCATTTCAATTATTAATACTATGAGATTCCAAATACTTGACCCAGGTAAAGCTTTAAATATGACAAAAGTATTAACATTTCACATATTTGCTGTTGTTGATCTTAAATCAGTGATTCCTAAACAATTACATGCATTCTAGTTAGATTGCTTCATTTTAAAACTGGCTTCAGGGGGCTGGGAAAACTGAATGGCTGTTTGATTGGGAGAAAGTTTGATTGGGTGTATAAATGCCATTTGATTTTAATAGTTTATTCTTACATGGTAAATGCTATTTCTGCTTAAATGGATTCATTTAACACTGGATTGAAAAATTCATGGGTTTTCAGTGTATAAATTTCAGTTAATATTTTTTATAAAGGTAGAGAGATTTAATTATGAATGGATAGTAGTGTGCTGAAAGATAAGTACTCAAGTTTTATCAAATTGCATTCATTACACAAATGTTTCTAAGATAATTATAGAAATTGGATATTTCAAGAATATCTACAAAAAGATACATTAATAGTGCATTGGGTCCAGGTTTCAATGATGCGAAAGTAAATATTGAGTATAGAAATGTAATTATTTTTGAACCTGTCTAATTTTTATGTCTGGTTTATCATACTTTTGAAAAGGGCCCTTTTTAGTCCAACCCCCTTCTCAGTGTAAAATCCAAATTAATGCATTCTGAGCAGCTGGTTGTTCATCCTCTGCATAAACACATCCAGTCTGGCAAGATTTGTCTTGGCAATCTAGGTGACTTTGATAAATACTGCACTGTTTCAAGATGCCTGGAGATTACTTTTTTTGATCTGTTGTAGAATCTTTCTAGGTGTCTACATTTTTGTGATTAGGCTGTGATTCTTTAATCGCTTTTTCATCTTTTTAAAGACATATACTTATTTTCTTTCAAGCATATGGTATTTAATCTATTTTCTAGGTCAGCAGTTCTCATACATTTTTGTCTCAAGACTCCTTTACATTCTAAAAAACGAAGACCCCAAAGAGCTTTTGGTTTTGTGTGTTATATCTATCAATATTCATTGTAATAGAAATTAGAACTTAACACATTTCAAAATATTTATTTGACTTCAGGGACCCCTGAAATTGTCTTGGAGACCACTTTGAGAACATCTGTTCTAGGAAATAGATAGGATCATACATAAAGTCTGTCCCAGCCCATTAACTGTTTCTTTCAATAATGTCAAATAGTGTCAAACTGATATGCACAGTATTTTAACAGCAAACTGATAATATGCAGAATGAGGTGGTTATGTACTTGTGTTATGATACATCTATATAAATCGCAGCACTTGCATTATGATGTAATTTTGTCACTTCTTTCGTCCCTTCCATAGATATCCATCACTGGCCATTTAAATTTAAATAAACTACAGTATTTTTTGGAGTATAAGAAGAACCTTTTTGGTTGTTTTTTTTTAAAGTTTTTTTTTATTTTTTAGACAAATACACATACAAACATACAATGTATTTTCTTTGAACAGAGTATTTGGCCGGTTCACAAATTTAAACAGTGTTTAGTCATTACAATTAAATTTACAATTTCTATATTTCCTTTTTGCCATATTTATTCCTCATCTATTTTTTTAAAAAACCAATATTACCCTTCATCTCATCTCTAATCTTAATCCAATTCAATTTTTCCCTTCTATTCTATATTATATTCTATATTACTATATTACTATATTGTCATCTATTTTTATATCCATCCTCACATTGGTTAATTATGTAATATTACAATTGTTTAATACAAATTCAACATTTTAATATAAATCAATTAATTATATATCTTTTTTGTATATTAATCAATATGAACATGAATATTCTAATTATTTCCATGCAATCCAATTTATTACAAATCAATTAATTATAATTACCAATAATAATAAAAAACTAAATAATTTCCCCTCTTATGTTACTCATTTTCACATCTTAAACTCTCCCAATAACCCACATAGTTTTGCCCATATAATCCTCCAAATCACAACTTAATCATTTCTGCTTTCACAATATATAATTAAAAATATTTCAATCATTACAATTTCCCTAATTAAATTTTAAAATGTTCTAGCTGTTATCCAAGCTACAATTTAATCCTTTTTTACTTTCACCATCATATGCCATTAAAGGTATTTCAATTGTTACAGTTTATACTTATTCATATTTCTAAAAAAAAATAAAAAATAAAAACTTATCATTGTCTAGATTTCAAAAATACAAAGACAGATATTTCAATTATTTTCATTTTTACAATCATGATTTCCCATTTATTTCTTACTACTATTCATATTTCAATTCTAAATATGTATAATATTTTTCGTTCTCCTTTTTTTCTTTTGTGTTTAAAATCTTGAACTCTCCTCTTTTGCCCTAAATTTCCCATTGTTTGTACCTACCTGTTTTAGTGAGGAAAAAAGAAGAAAAAGAAATTTCCCTGTGTCTCTGCCTAATTTTGCCTCGCTACAGCAAACAGCCTGCTTTACTTTCAGTTTCGTTTTCAGCATAGCTTGATTAGCACAAAGAAAAAAAATCTGCTCCAGCAATTTAGCTCTTTGCAGCAAGCAGCAGAGGCCTGCGCAAAACAGCTGAGTGCAAATTAGCTGAGAGTTGGGAGGTGATCTAATCAACTTGTGCTAATTAGTCTATCCTGAAGTTGAAAGGAGCTGTTTTTTCTTGCTGTTTCCTTGCAAGGAGGTAACTGCTGTGAGGCACAGGCCAAAGGGTGGGGGCCAGTGGGTGGGCAGGGCTATATTTGATGTATAAGACACACCTAAATTTTCACCCCCATTTTGGGGGTAAAAAGGTGCGTCTTATACTCCGAAAAATATGTTAGGTATTCTCTGACTGTGGTTCAGTCTCCTGTTCTATCTTTTTATCCTGTTCTTTGTTGCTTGGTGCAGTTATATTCTCCTTTTGGAGACGACTTGGACAAAACAGGAATAGAGTTTCTTAGTGTTATTTGTCAGCACTTTTTTGGTTTTCATTTGGCAGTTGGTATAATTGTTCATTTTTTTCTTTATCTTTTGATCATATTTGAATAAACTCCTTTGTTAGTAGTATGTTTCCCTTTCAGTTTATTCTCAGCTTTTGCTTTGCAACATCATTTGTAAACTGTTACTTGAGTGCACCCCTCTGTGTCTAATGTTTCATTGAAAGTTTTAACAATAGTTAAAAACAATAGTTAAAACTAAATAGTTAAAAAACAAACTGAAGTAGAACAAAAAAGAAGGAACAAAATAAAAATTAAATGTGCAAAAGGGAGTACAAAGGAGAAAAATGAAGTCACAGCAATCTTCACAGCAATTATAGGTACAATTATATTTTAATCTCTCTAAAATTATTTTATTTCTATAATTTATCCTGTCTAATCATCAAAGCCACAAACCATTCACTTTTTCTTTTTTGCACAGTCTATAAGATGTTTTCAATCACCAATAATGTAAATATTTTCTCTAATCAAACAAGTTAATTTATCCATTTAAGCAAGTTCTGTCATCTTTATCAACTGTTTATCCATTGTAAGCATTATGAAATCTTTCCTTTTTTGTACATACAATGATGTCACTTTAGTTATCATATCTAAAAATGGTGTTTCATGGCTCTTTCTAAATGTTTATCCTTCAGTTCCAGGAAGAAGAGTTCTGATTTTAATTGAATATTATTCTTTAAAATCCCTTAAATCACTGTATGTATTGGAATCCAAAATTTTCTAGATTTTTATATATCCACCAATCATGATAACATGATTCTTTTGATCGTTTACATTTCCAAATTTGAAGTATCTTTATACATCTTAGATAATTTTTCTGGTGTCATATATCAAACGGTACATGACTTTAGAAACATTATCTTTAAGATTGTAATGTCAATTTTAATCCTGTCAACACATATTTTCCCATTGTTCCATTTGTATATCTTAACCAAAGTTTTTAACCCATTCTATTGTACATTCTTTGACCTGTTCCTTTTTTGTTTCAAATTTCAATAAAAATTTACAATTGGCAATTACATATTCATTATTTGTTACACAACCCATTTCAAATTCTGTCCTATACTGTTCAATATCAAGAATTCATTTATCTACTTGAAATCTTTCTGATAATTGTACAAAAGCCATTGATAATTATGTCCCTATTTTTTTCTTTAGATTTCATTTTTTATTACATTATTTGAACCATTTACTCTTACTTTGTTATACTGTATTTTTCGGAGTATAAGACACACCTTAGTTTTGGGGGAGGAAAGCAAGGGGAAAAAATTCTGCCTCTGCCTACCAGCATCCATTGGTATTCATCTGGCTAGCGTCCTTGCAGCAAACATCCTAGTTAGCTTCAGCACGTTATTGCAGCCTGATTCAGCATGAGCAGCTGATTGGCAGGTGGATCGGCCTCCTGGAATACCCCCAATCAGCTGTTCCAGGCTGCAGGGATTGCCATAGACCATCGCCGCCTCATGTTTTTGGGCGGTTCCAGGCAGCGGGGATTTCGGCATCCTCACTTCCACTCAGATTTTGATAATGAGCAGCACAGATCTTTTTATCCATTTAAAACAAACCCTATCACCAACGCACATTTAACTGGAGGGGGTGGGGTGGGGGATGATTTTCATGGGGGCAGAATAGGGACTTGGCATCAAAGGCTCCGTTTTTGTCTTCTACCTATAGCCGTAGGCGTTGAAAGCCCTCTACATGTCACGTTTTTGGGTGAAGACGCCGATCCCCCAGCATGCGGTGGCCAAAAATGTGATGCTCATTTTCCTCCCCGATTCCTCGAGGCAATTCACAGAGCCACGCGCCCTCAAAACACGCGGCAGTTTTTGGGCGGTTCCAGGGGGCGGGGATTCATCCGAAAATGTGACATGGTGGGTGAAAATGTGATGCTCTTTTTCCTCCCTGATTCCCTGATGCAATTCGCAGAGTCACACACCCTCCTCCTCCTTTTCCACAGACTCACCTTCTCTTTCCTCCTGGCCAGATTGGTCTCCCGGGCCAGGAGCAGAAGCTGACCGTCCTCCGCCTGGGTTGTCTGGAGAAGGGGCAGGCCGAGTGGCAAGCCACCTTGCCTTATGCCTCTCGCGCAGTGCCCGTTTTGCCAAACGAGTCCTGACTTGCACGCTTCACCTGGCCACTTCCGGAATCAGGCTCCGACCAAGGCAGCAAAGGCACAGGGGCTTGCCGGGAAGTGCTGCGTCTCGGGCCTTGCTGCAAGAAAGCCAGGCTTTCAACGCCTATGGCTATAGGTACAAAGACGGGTGTCTCAGGAGTAGAGCCTTTGGTGCCAAGTCCCTCTTCTGCCCCCATGAAAATCATCTCCCACCCCACCCCACCCAGTTAAATGCGAGTAGGGTGATAGGGTTTGTTTTAAATGAATAGAAAGATCTCTGCTGCTCGTTATCAAAATCCGAGTGGCAGTGAGAATGCCACTGATTCCCGCCACCTGGAACCGCCCGAAAATGCAACATGGGGAGGCTGAAAATGTCTGAAAGGTGGGCGGGACTACATTCGGTGTATAAGACGCACCCAAATTTTCATCCTCTTTTAGGGGTGAAAAAAGTGCACCTTATACTCCGAAAAATACAAAAATATAGAAGGACTGTATTACTATTATCTTACGTTTTATGATTGTATCTTGATTGATAATCTCAAATTAATAGGTTAAGAGTTATAGTTATGAGTTTTTATTCATATTTGGTTGAAATTACAAAACACATTCACATGAAATACCTGTTGATCATAGTGAATGGATACATAAAAATGTGAATGGCTAAATGCAGGCTCATTGTGAAAAATTCCAATCTGTATTCTGTAGAATAAGCTGTTCTAAAATAGATAATAGACTATTTTGTGGGAATGAAAAACTTGTGATAATATTAGATTACAAGCCCTCACCCCCTTACTTAAGATATTTGTGTCTTGCAGAAACCTTTGTCAATGAAAAATTGAAAAAAAATTCAAAATTCTCTGATACTTGTAGTCTCTGATTTTGAAAATGTAATGATACAAAAAGTATATTCAAGATTTTAGTGTAGTTAAAAATAATATTTTAATTACAAGACTTGTCTGGATTCAATTTTAGTTTGCTCTATCTTAATCAGACCACAGCATGCTCCAGTCAGGATCCGGTACTCAAGGACTATCACCTGAATATGATAGTAAAATAATACAGGTACTATGTGTATAGAGATGGCATTCAGCTCCACATTTTTAATAAAAGTACCAGCAGCTTAATACAAATATAAGTATGGGATAGGAGGTGGTGGTGGGGAATAAAATAGAACTCTGTGGCACTCTGCGGTTTAAAGACTACTAGCATCATATACACTACAATACATTATAGTGCTATATTAGTATTAAGAATGTGCCATTAAGGTTAGAAGAGACGCATGACAAAACTCTGCCTCCAGTTTTCCATAGCGATGCTCAGCAATTCATTGGTGGGTTCTCCTACTTGGTTTTTTTTTCTTTTTATTCTTATTTATATGCCACCCTTCTCCGGAGACTCAGGGTGGCTTACAATGCGTTAAGCAATAGCCTTCATACTTTTTGTATATTTTATACAAAGTCAGCTTATTGCCCCACAAACCGGGTCCTCATTTTACCCACCTTAGAAAGGATGGAAGGCTGAATCAACCTTGAGCCTGGTGAGATTCGAACTTACAGTAATTGCAGGTAGCTGGATGTTAAATGCTGCCTTAGTAGGAGGCATTAGCCTCCTACGCCACTCAGGCTCGGTTAATAGAGTGTAGTGTGTCTTTAAATTTCCTTGTCTGACCATGCCTCCTGGTTCCATTGCTGCCCAGTTATTTCTCTCAGTCTGAGGTGTAGAGATGTGAGTTGTTAGCTGTGCTCACTTTTTGTGAGATTTTTTCTTCTTTTTCTTAGGTTTAGTTAGTGTTTTCTAATTTTGTATATAACTTATAGATAGTGTATATAGTTTAGACTTCTTTAGATTAAGCGGAGGGAGCAAACAAAGCGCGAATTGCTGCGGCTGCAGCCGGCTATCTGCTGTTGGCGTGGGCGGATCACTGGGGATCCGGCTTGACTTCCCCGCCGAATTCTTCACTTATACAGCGATCGGAGGCTTCTTTATCTGAATAAAGAGCTCCGGACAGCCTTTGGAGGCTGTGTGATTGGCCGCTGGTGTGTGTGCGGGTCTTCTGGTCCGCTGGGTTTCCTGCCACTGCCATTTGCTCCCTCCTTAACGTGGCAGCTACAGAGTACCTACTCGGGGCTCCGAGTCACACTCTGCACCTTGCGATTGCCTCGCAGCGCTTTAAGGGGTTTTTACTTCTTGCGCTTGGATTGCCAGACTCTGAAGGAAGATTCATCGTTTGTGAGTAGAGGTGGATGGACTGAGTTCTTCTGGGCTGCACGCCATTTTGGGGAGGCCATTTAAGGAGCTGGCGGCCATTTTGGGATATTTATTCCCGCCCTTTATTCCAGAGCTGTTATTGGGACGAGGCTTCACTTACTGATTATTCTTTGAACTGATTGACTTGATTTGTAAAAAATAACAACCTATTGAGAGTTTTATTTGTGACTTTTGTCATTGCCTGTCAGTTTTACCGGACCTGACAAAGGATTGTATGCAAGATGTCTGACCAAGAATTTTCCTTTGATGCAGAACAGGTGCCAGCTTCGCCTAGACCCAAAAAGGCAACCAAAAAGACCTCTAAGTCGTCTTCTTCAAGATCCAAATCTGGTTCCAGAAAATCTCGCTCTGCTTCTTCCACCTCTGATAAGGATGAACAGAGGAGGCATAAGGCCTTGGAGAAGCAATTCTCAAGAGCACAAAAGAAAACTCAGGAGGGGGTGGAGGTTCTCTCTCTTGTCAGGGAGGTTGATTCTGAGTGCCAACAACCTCCCTGTAGAACCTCAGAGTTCTCAAATTCCTCCCCAAGATTCTCTTCCTTGTTCTCAAGGGAACTTTCAGGGTACTTCCCAAAGGGTTTCTGTCCCTGATCAACCAGGACCTTCTGCAACTTTTACACCTACAGCTGCAGGACTCTGCCCACAGGAAGGGCTAGGTTGGCCACCTCAATTTGATTTCCAAACCCTTTTTACAGATGCCTTGGCCAAGGCTATCGCCTCAGGGTTGCATCAGGGGCCTCAGGGTACAGGTCCTCAGGCTGGGCAGGCACCTGTTGCCCCGCCTCCCATACCTGCATCAGTAGCCCAGGTTCATACAGAAGTGGTTAGTAGTGATGATTCAGAAGCGGGAGATGTAGATCAAGGGGACCCTGAGTTCTCAGAAGATGAGGAGGTTGTACCAGATAGGCCAGCTTTTCCCCCCTTATTCAGGCCTGAGGTCTTCAAGATCCTGCTTAGGAAGGCTAAGATTGCAACAAACATGGGCAGGATTGTGATCCCACTGACCAGGGGTGGGAGCTCAACCTTTCTGTTCCATCAGGCGGGCCTGGCCTAATTTTCTCCCTTTTTGTAAAAACAATTTTATAATTTTTAATATCTAAATTTGGGGTTTTAATTTTTAAAACTGGGATTTTAAAGACTTGTGGCTATTGTTTAATCTGATTTTATTTGCTTTTAAATTTTGTATACATGTTTTTATTTTTGCCTGTTCACCGCCCTGAGTCCCTTCAGGGAGAAGGGCGGTATATAAATATAATAAATATAAATATAAATATAAATATAAATATAAACCTCATGGGGAGCTCTTTGCAGTGCCTGCGCCTGACCAGGATTTTATACCTTGTCCCGAGCTTTTCAGGGATGTGATCAAAAGACAGTGGGAAGCCCCTGGTGGTCTGTCAGCTCCCAGCGGACACGATAAGAGGCTATATTGTGCTGACCTGGTCTTAGAGGGCCTCCTTGGTTTCCCTACTGTAGATGCCCCGGTAGTCAACTTGTCATCTTCCACGGTTTTGTCTACTGATGCGGTAGAGGTCTTGAAGTCGGATGAAAGAAGGGCGGAAGTAACTTTTAGAAAGACGCACCAAGCAGCCGCTTGGGCAGTGAAAGCCGCTTCTTCTGCCTCATTTTTTAATAGGGCCACATTGATTTGGCTTCGCCAGCTGCAGGAGAGACTTCCCCCTGATGACATCAGGATTAAACAGGATCTTAACAAGTTAGTAGCGGGGACAGAATATTCTGCAGATGCATCTTTAGATGCGGGCAGATTTGCAACCAGGGCGATGGCCTCCTCTGTGACCTTTCGTAGGTTACTTTAGCTTAAACCTTGGAAGGCAGATACCAAATCCAAATGGAAGTTGGCTTCCGCTCCTTACCAGAGGTCCTCACTCTTTGGATCAGCTCTAGATCCAATTTTGGTGGAAGGCAGAGATAAGAGAAAAGTATTGCCGGTCTCATATAACAGACAGGACCATAGATTCACTCCTTATGGTCATAGATAGCCCTTTCTTGCAGAGTCAGGGGCCAGTGGGTCCTACTATAGCAGATCCTTCTACCAGGCCTTTGACCATTCTTCCAATAGACAGTGCTTTAGAGACCGGGGCAGGTACCAATCTACCTCCAAATGACCTTTCCACGGATCAGGTTCTAGGACAGCTAAGCGAGGCAAATGACTCTCCGTCCCAGTTTCCCATTGGGGGGCGCCTTCATCATTTTCTTCCCCAGTGGGAAACCACCACAGCAGATGCTTGGGTTCTTCGGATGGTGGAGTAGGGTCTGCTGTTAGACTTTCGGACTATTCCCGGGGACTTTTTCATTCACTCCCCAGTTTCCCGTCACAAGGACAGGCAGAGCAACATGTCAGAGATACAGCACCTGCTGGAAATAGGAGCAATAGAGAGAGTACCGGCTGGTCAAGAAAAGACAGGCGTTTATTCCACCTTATTCCTGGTGACCAAGTCTTCCGGGGGGTGGAGGGCCATCTTGAACCTCAAGTATTTTAACACTACATTTGTTACAAGAGGTTCAAGATGCAGTCTCAAGACCATCCTGGACTGCATTCGAAAAGCGGATCTCATGACCTCTTTGGACCTCCAGGAGGCTTACCTGCATGTAATGATCCATCCTCAACATCACAGGTATCTCCGCTTTACGTATGCCGGCAGGCATTATCAGTACCAGGCAATGCTGTTCGGACTGTCTTCAGCGCCACGGACCTTCACCAAGCTTCTCACTGTGGTGGCTGCCTTGATTCATCTGGTTCCCATTTGAATACTCTGTTATCTACACGATATTCTAATTCTGTCTCCTTCCCACCTCCAAGCCCAACAGGATTTGCAGTACGTCTGTTGTGTCCTGGAGCTCCACGGTTTCTCCTTAAACTTCCGGAAGAGTCACTTGGATCTTGCGACATCAATCATACATCTGGGGGCGAGGATAGACTCGGAATGTCTCCAGGTTTTTCTTTTGCCCGACCGGCAGCAGAGCATCATAGAATCAATAAATCAGGTTTTGTCCCTGGGCCATGTGACTTTGCTCAACTTATCACAAGTGCTTGGCAAATTTATCTCTTTTTTATCAATAGTACCGTGGTCCCGCAGACACCTGAGGCCACTCCAGTGGTTTCTCCTCCCATTTCAGAGGACAGGGCTCAGCTCTTCCAAGGAAAAGGTATCTCTCCTGGGTCAGATACGTGCTTCCCTCCAATGGTGGATGTCAGGGGCTCTGTCGAAGGGGTGCACGTTTCACGAGCCCAACTGTGTGGTCACGACAGATGTGAGTCTCTCCGGCTGGGGAGCCCATCTAGGGTCTCAGGTAGTTCAGGGACTTTGGTCTCAGACAGACTGTCTTCTCAATATCAATTTACTAGAGCTGAGAGCAGTCCATCTTGCTCTAATGCATTTCCAGGAGGCTCTTCTTCAAAAGCATGTTCTCGTCTTAACAGACAACATGTCTGCAAAGGCCCACATAAATCGGGAGAGGGGCACCCACTCAATCTCACTGATGGAGGAGGCAGAATCCTTACTGGACTGGGCAGAAACTCACTTGTTATCGCTGAGGGTGGAACACATTTCGGGGGCAGCCAATGTCAGGGTGGACTGGCTCAGCAGGGAGCACCTAGACCCGTCAGAGTAGAGGCTAATCCAGATCTATTTCAGGATATGGTTTGACGGTTTGGCCTTCCGTTGGTCGATCTCTTCGCCCAACCGAACAATGCTCAACTGCCCAGGTTTGTCACGAGGTTCCCTTGCAGGGGAGCAGAGGCCCACAATCCTCTCAGCTGTCCGTGGCCCCCGGGCCTGCTGTATGCATTTCCCCCCATCCCTCTCATGCCACGAGTCATTTGCAAACTGTTATCCAAACGAGCGGAGCTTCTGTTGGTGGCGCCTCATTGGCCTTGTCATTCCTGGTTTGCCGACCTGGTGACCTTGTCAGTGGATCGGCCCTGGCACATTCCTCAGGACCGGATCTCGCTCAGCCAGGGGGTCATCCAACAGCCAAACCCCCAGTGGCTACAATTAGCCGTCTGGCGCTTGAGCGGATCCACCTGAGAAAAGACAACATTTTGGGGGACGTCATTCATACTATCCAGGCTGCCAGACATCTTTCGACAATCAGAATCTATGACGCCTCGTGGAAGGCTTTCTGTCTCTGGTGCTCCGCCGCCCATGTGGGTTCCACGTCTGCCACCATATCTGAAATTCTGAACTTCCTACAGTCGGGGCTGGCAAAAGGTTTGGCTCCTTCCACACTCAGACGCCAGGTGGCCGTTTTGTCAATGGTATTGGTCCCGGTGGGTGCTCAGCCTCTGTCTCACGATCCTCGCACTAAAGGTTTTCTGACATCAGGTTAGTAGGGGGCCACTAACATCAGGCCTCCTGTCATCCATCGCTACCCTTCCTGGGATTTGTCCTTAGTTCAAAAGGCCCTTACTACTGCCCCCTTCGAACCTTTGGCATTAGTTAGTCTCCGTTTTTTGTCTTTCAAACTGGCCTTTCTTCTTGCCATTACCTCGGCAAGAAGGATTTCTGAACTGGCAGCGTTATCTGTTCACGGTGACTTGTGCATTTTTCGCCCCAACACTGTGGTGCTAAGGTTAGACCTTTCATTTGTGCCTAAAGTTAATTCAACATTCCACAGGGGACAAGGGATTGTTCTGCCCGACTTTTGCCCACAGCCTTCCCATCCGCTGGATATCCAGTGGCACACACTGGATGTTCGACGGGCCTTATGTCGATATATTGCCAGGACTGCATCTTTCTGTAAGTTGGGAGCACTCTTAGTTTCCTTTCACCTGGCGACCATGGGACAGAAAGTGTCATCGCAAATTGTTGCCAGATGGATTAAAGCTTGCATTTCTATTGCTTATAGTTCTCAGGACAAACATTTGCTGGGGCGGGTCTGGGCCCATTCTACTCGTGGCGCAGCTATGTCTGCGGCCTGGTCTACGCAGGCCTCCATGCTAGAAGTTTGTTGGGCTGCTACGTGGACATCCCTCTCGCCCTTTGTTAGACACTATAAAGTGGACTCTTTCGCTTTGGCGGAAGCCTCTTTTGGGCAGAGGGTGCTTCAGTCTGTCCACTCTCCTAGTCTCCCGGGATCCAGCCAGCCTCCCTCCCTATGACTCCTGCTTGGGTATATCCCACCAATGAATTGCTGAGCATCGCTATGGAAAATGGATGTTGACTCACCTGAACATCCCTTTTCTTGGCGATACGAAGCAATTCAGCCCACTGCTTGGGCTGTCTGGAAGGGGTCCCCGGGAGGTTGTTTCTCCTTTTTGTTCTCCTTAGGTCACGTCTTCCATGGCGTCGTCGAGAAATAACTGGGCAGCAACGGAACCAGGAGGCGTGGTCAGACAAGGAAATTTAATGACACACTATACTCTCAGTCTCTATTAACCAAATAGGAGAGAACCCACCAATGAATTGCTTCGCATCGCCAAGAAAAGGCACGTTCAAGTGAGTCAATGTCCATTCTCAGCTTCTTCAGATGGTTCAGAATAGTACATTGATTTATGGCAGTGGTTTTCAAGCTTATCTGTTTTAACCTGTGTGGACTTCAACTTCCAGAATTTCCCAGTCTGTATTTTCCTAGCCAGTTTCAAGTTTGAAAATATTGATTATGATATCGAAAACTTTTAAAAGTCTCAGGAGCATAAACAGCAACACACACACGCACACACACCCATTATAATTTTTCAACAGATTATCTGGAGCAAAAAAGTTGTCCTTGTTAATTGTGGGTTCTACATCTGTTTGCAAGAATGTTCCAATAAAATAGTGTTGGGTGACTGTGCTTCTGCATACTTGGTGGCATGCAACCAGGGGTGAAATGCTCCTGGTTCAGACCGGATCGCCCGATCCGGTAGCGATGGAAGCAGATGGTTCGGAGAACCGGTAGCAAAAATCCCTGCCCCCCCCCCCCC
>WNWU01013435.1:1412998-1440775 GCA_012654045.1 Ptyas mucosa
TTACATGGTTTTACATGTAAAAAATGGTTTTAAAAGTAAAAAATAAATAAAATTGGCCACACCCACTCAATCACGTTACCCCCACCCCCACCACCAAGCCACACCCACAGAACCGGCAGTAACAAATTTTAGATTTCACCACTGCATGCAACCAAGTACTATTTTAGCCTGAATGCTATGTAACTCCGGTGACAATTACTGGGAATTGAATATGAATTTTGGCATGGGTAGTTTTTGAATAAAGGATTAATGACATCTCTTATGTTCTAAATAAAGTTATACTTTATATAAATTATATAGCTGAGGATGTTTTTAGAGCAATCATTAGCATAAATGAAACTGACCTCTACTACAGCTACAGTAATTTTAGCTTTTACCTAGTATACCAATTATGTCTTTTTGCACAGGGTTATCTTAATGCTAGTAACCTCTTATTTAAATTATTGTAACCTGTGGGAACTTATGCTTCATTTAAACACTACACCTGATATAGAATATGGCAGCTGGTTTGCTTGACTAATCTCAATTGTAGCAGCTGTACTTTTTTTTTATAGACAAGTTTTATTAAATTTTTCTTTTACATACATATTTTATGAACAGAGTATTGACTGGGTCACATCTTTTACAACTTATAACATAATTACATATTGACTTTTATAACCTATTCCAATCTTCTTTTTTGTTTTTTCCGGATACAATTTAAATATTTCATTTTCTGCCATGATATTCTTTTTCTCTACTTTTTTATCTTATCTTAATCTCTTCTTATACATAATATATGAACAGTATCACCATTCGCCTTTTAAATCCTGATTTCTTAGTGTTACTTCAATTATTTATCTTATTTCTCCATTTATAAAGTATATTTCTTATAATCCGCATCATATTTTTTGGTTATAAACAATAAACTTAGTCTTATTCAATTTTTAGATTGAAACCCTTTAACTTAATTGATCTTCCACATCATATCTTATCTCTTCTTAATACATAATAAGCAATATCACTATGCGCCCTTAATTCCTAATTTCTATTATAGCATCAGTTATTTTGTTTCATCATTTGCAACATATTATTTCCAAATCCCCATCACACTTTTTTTACATTTCCATTTTGTATCTTAATTTCAATTATTTTCATAATTAAACCTAATTACCTAATTACATCATCATATTTACTTTTTGCATTCACAATTACTAATATTAATACAGTACCTTATTTCCCTTCTTCTTTTCCACTATTCTTCCCCTTTTAACCATTTTCTCGTCTCTCCAGAATTTCATTTTTTAATAATTCTCTTCCTTCATCCCATTTTCTTATCTTCTTTTTTTTATATATATATATATATTTATTGTTTCTTTTCTTCTGAATCCTTTCTCTGGCTTTTGAGTCCATCACTTGCTTAATTCGTCCCCCATTGTTACCTAATCTTTTTCCATTTCCTTCTCTTCCCTTTGTTTGCTTTTTTGGGGGGAAATATTCCCCCTTATCCATCCTTTTTTTGCCACTGAAAATCCCAGTGTAATCATCTAACTTTTGTTTTCAATTCTTTCTTCAACATTGTTTTCTTGTTCTCATTTATGTTCTTTTTCCTGTTCTATATGCTATAACAAAATTTCTGACTTTTTGTTGTCCTTTATTGATTCATGCATATTTTTAAGCATCTGAATTTATTCCTCAGACATCCAAGACTCCATATTGTCAGTTTAAAAAATTATTGGTGTTTCAATTTACGTTAATTAAGATTTAGGTCCATATAATCTCTTTTTTCTTTCCAGCTAATATCCAGTACAAATGTTTGTCCAATCCACTCTAATTTAACACATTATTATTGTCTACCTCCTTTAGAAGTCGAGACCAAGCAGCGTAAGACAAAACAAATACTCCTTAAAGTTTCTCACAGCTCTTATCGTGATCAAGGTCACTGTAATTATTTCCTTGAATTTTAAGGCCAATCGTTGTGCTTTCTTTCCACCAGCAGATGTCTCTCTCCAACCCACAATTCTCAAATCAACAAACTATCCAGTTTACACAAGTACTTTAAATCCACATTAAAAATATTTTCTCTCAAATTGCTTTTCCTCTTACTGTTTTTAATTTCTCCAAATTCAGTTTTAAATCCAGTTGTAAAATTTTCTTTCTTGGGCTTTAATATTTTGACCTCTTATTTATTCTTCCTTCAAACTTCAAAACTGTCAAAATTATTTCAAATCTTCATTCAAAAATACTTTTTCCAGAACGCTGCTACTACACTCCAGCACAGGGTTAATCCTCATTGATAGACGGCAACTGAGAGAAAAAAACTTTTAAAAAAACACCTCCTACTCTGTGCTCTCTCCACGCCCCCTTTGCACTCAAACCCCCAGTCTTGAACGAAGACAAACACACAAAAAGTCAAACAAAAAACCCTTTATTCAACCACAAACAACAAAAAAAAAACCAAACCAAAAAGTAGTCCAAGAAGCAACAGGGAGGGTATGGAGTGTATCCGCAGCGTTCCGAAAAAGGACGTTCAGGTAAGACAACGTCCATTTTCCAGAACGCTGCTACTACACTCCAACACAGGGACATACCCAAGCCTAATTTCCAGGGCCGGGCAACTGACTGCTCCCACCAGAATCAACAGAAACCACACTTTGAAGAACCCGACGTCCAAAGGACGCCTCAGCCAAGGCGTAAGCATCAATACGGTCCGGTTCCTCTGGCAGTCGATCGTCGCAATCTCATGTTGAAGGAGATTTCTCATTTGCTGGATATCAGAGCGATAGAGCCTGTGCCATCGCACCAGAGGGGAACCGGCTTTTACTCGGTGCTGTTTCTGGTGCCGAAAAGTTCGGGTGGAGTCCGAGGGATCCTCAATCTCAAGCATCTGAACCGGGCAGTTCGTTATCGCCAATTCAAGATGCACTCGTTGCGGTCGATTCTCGCCTCGGTCCACCGGGGGGACTACTTGCAGTCGGTGGACCTACGAGAGGCTTACCTCCATGTTCCGGTTCTTCCTTCGCATCGACAGTTTCTGCGCTTCGAGTTTGCGGGCGAGCATTATCAGTATTGTGTGATGCCGTTCGGACTTTTTTCCGCCCCCAGGACCTTCACAAAGTTGGTGGCTGTAGTGGCCGCGACCCTCAGTTCTGTTCCCGTGAGGGTTTTATGTTACCTGGACGACATCTTGGTTCTTTCCTCTTCCCAGGAGCGGGCGGCCCAGGACATGGACCGGGTGCTCTTGTCGTTCCGGGAGCACGGCTTCACCATCAACTTGGACAAAAGTCATCTGGTGCCTTCGACCTCAATTTTACATTTAGGAACTCTGATAGACTCTGTCAGGGGAAAGGTGTTCCTGTCACCGGAGAGGGTGCAGAGCATCCAGGCTCTTCTACGGCTAGTTTTGAGTCAGCGGGCGGTCCCATTGTTGAGTCTGTCGCAGTTGCTGGGGAAGCTTGTGTCGTGCTTCCGCATCGTGCCGTGGGCCCGCAGGCACTCTCGCCCGTTGCAATGGTTTCTCCTGCCCTTTCAGCGGAGGGGCGCTTCCACTTCGGTGAGGAAGGTGCTCGTTCCCGCGCAAGTCCGCTTGTCTCTTCGTTGGTGGCAGTCGGCCGCCCTTCGGGAGGGCTGTTGGTTTCTGGAGCCGGAGCGGCTGGTGGTCACCACCGATGCCAGTTTGCACGGCTGGGGGGCTCACCTGGGCGCTCAGGTGGCCCAGGGTCAGTGGAGTCCGGAGGAGCGGACCCACAGTATCAACTTTCTCGAACTTCGGGCGATCAGGCTGGCCCTAGTGCACTTCCGGTCGGGGATCCGGTTTCGTCATGTCTTGGTCCTCACGGACAACACGGCGGCGAAGGCGCACGTGAACAGAGAAGGGGGGACAAAATCGAGATCCCTGATTTTCGAGTCGGAGCGATTGTTCAGTTGGGTGGAGCGCAACTTACTGTTGATCAAGGCGGACTATATTTCTGGGACGGCCAACGTCAGGGCAGATTGGCTCAGCAGGGAGGTGATCGACCAGTCAGAATGGCAACTTCTCCCGAGCCTGTTCAGGGAGGCCACGCTTCGGTTCGGTCAGCCGGTGTTGGATCTGTTCACCAGCCCCGCAAACGCGCAGCTTCCCCGGTTCATCTCCCATTACCCGTCCCCGTTGGCAGAAAACGTGGACGCTTTGCGTTGTCCCTGGCCGGCGGGCCTTCTTTATGCCTTCCCACTGCTCACGTTGATCCCGCAGGTGGTTTGGAAGATGATTGCGGAGAGAGCGGAGGTGTTGTTGGTGGCTCCCCATTGGCCCCGCAGGCAGTGGTTCGCGGATCTGGTCGAATTCTCGGTGATGGAACCGTGGGTGATTCCTCCGCATCGGTTGGTGTTGTGTCAGGGGGCCATCCGACACCCGGATCCTCGATGGCTCCAGTTGGCCGTTTGGCGTTTGAGCGTATCATCTTGAAGAGGGGTCATGTGCCGGATGCTGTGATTGGTACTATGCAGGCGGCTCGCAGACCTTCTGCGACTAGGATCTACGAGGCATCGTGGGGGGCCTTTTGTCGCTGGTGCGCGGGTGTTCATGTTGATCCCACATCGGCTACAATTCAGGATGTTTTGAGGTTCCTTCAATCTGGATTGGACAGGGGTCTTGCTCCGTCCACGCTGAGGCGGCAGGTGGCGGCTTTGGCCACGGTCCTTTCTTTCCCTCCGTACCCCTCCCTGGCTCACCACCCGTGGGTGAGGGATTTTTTGCATGGGGCTACGAATTTGCGGCCACCCACGGTTCATAGGTATCCTTCTTGGGATTTGTCCCTGGTGTTGCAGGCCCTTACGCTGTCTCCATTCGAACCCCTTGGGTCGTTTTCCCTTAAGTTCCTGTCGTTCAAAGTTGCATTTCTGTTGGCGATCACGTCGGCTAGGCGTGTTTCGGAGCTGGCGGCGCTTTCGGTTCGCAAGGACTTATGTGTTTTTCACGCAAACACTGTGGTGTTGCGGCTCGACCCGGCGTTTACGCCCAAGATTAATTCCTGGTTTCATCGTTCGCAGGAGTTGGTGCTTCCAGATTTCTGTCCGTCGCCTAGACATGATCGTGAGGTTCTTTGGCACACCCTGGACGTCCGCAGGGCTTTGCGATGTTATATTCGCAGGACGGTGTCCTTTCGGAAGACGGAGGCACTTTTTGTTTCGTTCCATCCCGCGTCAATGGGGCAGAAGGTGTCTTCGGCCACGGTGGGTCTGTGGATTAAGGCATGCATCGCTGCGGCTTATGAACGGCGGGCTCGTCTGGTACCGGTGCGGATTCTGCCTCATTCTACTCACAGTGCGGCTACTTCGGCTGCCTGGGCGACTCAGGCTTTGATCCTGGACATTTGCAGAGCGGCTACTTGGACTTCTTTGTCTCCGTTCATCAGACATTACCGTATTGATGCTTACGCCTTGGCTGAGGCGTCCTTTGGACGTCGGGTTCTTCAAAGTGTGGTTTCTGTTGATTCTGGTGGGAGCAGTCAGTTGCCCGGCCCTGGAAATTAGGCTTGGGTATGTCCCTGTGCTGGAGTGTAGTAGCAGCGTTCTGGAAAATGGACGTTGTCTTACCTGAACGTCCTTTTTCGGAACGCTGCGGATACACTCCATACCCTCCCTGTTGCTTCTTGGACTACTTTTTGGTTTGGTTTTTTTTTGTTGTTTGTGGTTGAATAAAGGGTTTTTTGTTTGACTTTTTGTGTGTTTGTCTTCGTTCAAGACTGGGGGTTTGAGTGCAAAGGGGGCGTGGAGAGAGCACAGAGTAGGAGGTGTTTTTTTAAAAGTTTTTTTCTCTCAGTTGCCATCTATCAATGAGGATTAACCCTGTGCTGGAGTGTATCCGCAGCGTTCCGAAAAAGGACGTTCAGGTAAGACAACGTCCATTCTCTCTGGTTTCCTTTTCTTTTATTAGTTTTAATTTCTCCAAATCCAATTTTAGATCCAAATATAAAGTTTTCTTTTCTGGGCTGTAGTACTTTAACTTCCTCTTTGTTCTTCTCTCTCCTTTAAAATTCCCAAGTGCCAATTAGTTGCTTGTTTCCTCACTGGGACTTTTTATTAAGAGTTAGTTTGTTTTTTGAAAAAAAAAATTCTTTTTTACTTGTGAGTTTGCCAATCACTTAACCGGTATGAGTACTCCGTCCAAACGGGCGAGATCATCCGTGGTTTTGGGGTGAGATACCACCAGTACGCTGATGACACCCAGCTGTACTTCTCCACCCCGGATCACCCCAACGATGCCCTTGAAGTGATGTCCCAGTGTCTGGAGGCCGTGTGGATCTGAATGGGGAGGAACAGGCTCAGGCTCAACCCATCCAAGACCGAGTGGCTGTGGTTTACGACGTCTCGATATAGTCAGCTGGCGCCATCGCTGACTATTGTGGGCGAATCATTGGCCCCCACGGAGAGGGCTCGCAACTTGGGCATCCTCCTGGATTCACGGCTGTCTTTAGAAGAGCATTTGACGGCCGTGACTGGGAGGATTTTTCATCAGGTTCGCCTGATCCGCCAGTTGCGTTCCTTTCTGGATCGGGACTCCTTACACACAGTCACTCATGCCCTTGTCATTTCCCGCCTGGACTACTGTAATGCTCTCTATATGGGGCTCCCCTTGAGGAGCACCCAGATGCTCCAACTGGCGCAGAGTGCAGCTGCGCGGGTGATCACGGGAGCGACATGGCGCTCCCGTGTGACACCTCTCCTGTGCGAGCTGCACTGGCTCCTGGTGGTCTTCCGGGTGCGCTTCAAGGTTCTGGTTACCACCTTTAGAGCGCTCCATGGCTTAGGACCTGGCTACTTACGGGACCGTCTTCTACCACAAACAACCTCCCACCGTCCGGTGCGCTCTCACAGAGAGGGGCTCTTCCGGGTGCCGTCGGCCAAACAATGTTGGTTGGCGGCCCCCAGGGGGAGGGCCTTCTCAGTGGGGGCATCCACTATTTGGAACGAGCTCCCCCTGGAGATACGGAAGATCCCGGATCTGCGCACCTTCCGCCGTGTGCTTAAGACTCCTGTTTCAGCAAGCTGGGCTGGCTTAACGTCTTCCCTGTTTCTTTTTTAAATTTTTTAAAAATAGAAATTTTAATCTGTTTTTAAATTATTGGGATTTTAATTATTCGGGCTAAATTATTTAATTTGGTTTTATTGATGGTTTACAGATTTTATTCTGTGCCTGTTCACTGCCCTGAGTCCTTCGGGAGTAGGGCGGTATACAAATCCAAAAAAAACCCAAAAACAAAACAAACACCGCTCCTCCACAAAATCTTACTTCAGTTGCTCCAGCTTCAAAGTGGTCGTTTTAAATGGCCACTGCCCCTGCTGCCGGATCAAAGAGCTGCCTCCGACCTTCTGAGGAACTTGCCTGTTCTTCTTGGTCATCCAAGGCTCCTTTCCTTCACTGTCCCTTACAAGACAGTTCCAGTCCGAAGACCCACCAACAGCAGTTTGTCTGACTGGATTTTCGCTGGGCTCATTGGAGCCCGCTAATTTCCAGCCAATCTCACCGCGACGCTTCCAGTTTCCCAATTGTAGCAGCTGTACTTGTTACTAGTTACCAAACCAGGTTTTAAGTTTTGATTCTACCATACAAGCGCCCTAAACAATTTGAGATCAAAATACTTGCTAGGCTGTTTTCATGTACTAGAGCTGGATGGTTGCTAAAATTATCAGGGGAGACTTTTCTTTGAGACTTTAGAAAAAGTGATGTGTCTCTTGACATGTGGCTCTCTAACTTCTTCAAAGCATGCAGAAATGGAAGACTAACAACCTCCCTGATTAATTCTGCCATTGTTATGTAGAGATTGCCATAAAGACCTTATGTTCAAATTAAAGCTATCTGCACTTTAAATCTATTATATATAGTCCTAAATTTTCAACAGTCTTAGCAATCATTCAAAGTTATGACATATTCCCCCATTGACCAAATGACCCTAGTTTGAAATTATGATTGCTACAGCAACCCACTGTCATATGTTTTTATGACTTCATTAAATAAATTTTATTTCACTTAATAAAGTGAATTTTAAACTTTATAGATAAGATGCATTAAGATTAATAGCAGGTTTAATGTAATGTCAATATTTCAGAGATTGTTTTGTGTTTGTGCAAAACAAATTTCATTAAATTGAAAGGTAAGGTTCATATTCACAATTATAGGACTTCTATCTTCCTTTTGACTGATTGTGATATTTCTTAAGATAATTTGCAACTAGTTTTAATAAAACAAACATGTGTAAACAATAATCTCTTCTCAATATTACACCCTTGCTTTGGAATAGGCCAGATGTTATCCTTGTTTTGCAATTTCAGGATAATTGGCAATAGAAGAAGAGTGCTGTTTTGATAAAGAGGGGAAACAGGTTTTAAGGTCTTTCATTACTTCTTAGAATAATTTCAGTTATTTTTTTATTGCATCTTAACATGTTGTGACTCAGTTACATAGGGCTTAATCCTTTTGATTTTTTTCAGTATGTCTGCATAAATATGACTTAAAGCATAATCTGTTCTTCACACAAGTCCTAGTAGATAAAATACTCTGTTTTCCCTATTTTGTTTTAAGGCTTGTGTGAAGAACAGATTGCATTTTAAGTCATATTTATGCAGAAGTTTTGAAAAAGTGCACCATTTTATTCTATAAGGATACCCATATCTTTTTCATGTCTTATTTTATAACTTGGCTTTATTATTTTTACAAATAACTCAAGGTGGCAAACGTATCCAATATACCTTCCTTCACCTATTTTCCCCACAATTTCAACAACCCTATGCATTAAGTTGGGCTGAGAAAGCGACTGGTTCAACCTTTCACGCAGCTGGCTTACATGGCTAAGGTAGAACTTGCTGGTACCTTAGCCACTAAACTGACATGACTCCCATTTTTATAACGATACTGATATCCTGATTTCCCCCTTTGTAATTAATTGTATTTTCAACCATGATTGTTTTGCTTGCAAATAAGACTTACTGCTTTGAGAACTAGGCTTGCAATTTTGCCTCATTGGATGATAAAACAGAACCAGTTTGGTGTAGTAGTGAAGACATTAAGCTACAAACTGGGAGAGTTCTAGTTCTGCTTTAAAACTAGAAAGTAGGTACAAAGTAGGTACAAGGTCAACTAGGTGACTTTGTGCCTGTCACTCCAAGTACCAGTGAGAAGGCACTGGCAAACCTCTTACAAAAATCTTATCAGGAAAATTGCAGGTATTCGTCCAGGTAATCACCAGAAGCCAATACTGATTTGCAGGCAAAAATAAACAAACAGAAGGGTAAGAGTGGTTAGAATAAGTTTCAGATAGTTAAGTTGCAATATTTTATGTTAGAATTTGTTAATTATATTATCTTTGGATAAACTGTCTATATATCCATTTGCTTTCCAGCAACGGATTGATGTTGCAATGTAAGGACGTATTATAACTTAACAGTCTTAACACAATAGACATATAAAAGACGTGAAATTTCAGAAATAAAAATTAAAAGATTTTACAGGTTGTCCTTCAGTTACGACCATTCATTCAGTGATCATTCAGAATTACATTGGTCATGAATGAAGACACTTAAAACTGATGCCAGAAGTTACAGCCATTGCAGTGCTTGGCAGCCCGTTCACACTTACAATGGGTCACGGGGGTGTTGCAACTCTTTTCACCTGCCTACAATAGCTCCACCCCCCTTTTCCAGTGCGCTGCTCCTACAATCCATGGATGGGTATTCTTCCTCATGTCTTGATAGGAACTGAGTGCAAAATAATTCTTTCTTCGTGCCTTGACCACGCCTCCTTATCCATTGACACGTCAGTCTTTTTCACTCAGTCGCTGACAAGACTGGTGTCTTTCTTTGTTCTGGGTTTAGAAGCCCAATTTCTAGCTTTTCGCTTCGGTGTTTTTCATTTACTTTTGATTATTTGCTTCTGCGGGGAGAGCTGAAGATTCTTGCTGGCTGCTGAGGCGCACGTGACGAGCCTGGGGCTCTGAACCGTCCTGTGCCTCTCCAAGGAACCTGTGAAGCAGCTTTCCGGATTCTGTCCCTTTGGGGCGGATCCGTGATCAGCAATTTAGCCGCAGCTGTGTGTGCTGGTCCTCCAGCACAACCGTCACCACCATTTGGGCTCTCATTTAGTTGGCGGTTCCGGAGTCCCTGCATGGCTTCCGTGTCAAACTCTAGGTTTAACTCTGAGGTTATCTTGGCTTCGCAGCGCTGATGAGGTATTCTGCCTTGCGCCTCATTTCAGGCCTGCTGCAGTCGCTGCTAGGTTGACGGATCTGCCCGCCGTCGCCGTCATGGCCACCATTTTGTTTGCTGCTAATGCGGCTGCCATTTTGATTTTGGCAACGCAGCCGCCATTTTGCCTGTGCCGAGGGAGCTGTCGAGCTCCATTTTGACAGCAGCGAGACTGTGGTATTTCCCTGCCTCCTACAATTGCGAAGTGGCACGTCTCGGCTGGTATTTGGCCGGCGCCTTGGTGGCCTTACTAGTGGCATGACTTTGAACACTTTGAGAATGGCTGCTCTCGCGCTACACTGCCAATTATACACAACCTCTCAGATTTAGCCTACGGCATTACAGGGGAGGGCTTGCTCTAGAAGTGGTTGGAACTTTGGGGATCTTCAGTTCCACTTCTATACCATACTCCTCCTTTGAGGTTTGGCCTAGACGCTTTTTCTCAAACGCCCTCAACAATGGCCAACTCGTCCTTGTCATCAGACTTGGAACATGAAACCAGCCCATCGCGAGTCCCTAAAACTCACCAGGCTCCTACCAAGGGATGTGCTGCCTCGTCCAACCGCAAACCTTGCCAGGCACCTGCAAAGGAGACTTGAGGCACCACAAGGATGCCTTGAGGCGCCACAAGGCGTTGGAATGCCAATTTAACAAGGCCAAGTGTTTTCATTCAGCATTTATGGCCCATGAGGGCCAGCCTTTACAGCCGGATCCCCACAAACAGTTGGGGATGGCTACAGTGTCTCACAATTTGCCAAGTGGCGTGCCCTTTTCTTCCGTGGCTGCGGGTCATGATTATAATCGTCAACCGTTGGGACTTTCGAAGGTTGTTTCCCACTCTATGCCAGAGATCTCTGCTGTTGGACTGTCTAAACCTCCCGTACCCCAAAGGAGGCAGCCAGAAGCCACCTTTACTCCGACAGCTGCGGGACTCTCTGCACGAAAGAAGGTCATCTACCAGGGAGCCAGCTGGATCTTCAAACTATGTTATCCAATGCCTTGTCAAACATCCTAGCTGCTGGTATTCAGCAGGCTACTCAGCTACCATCTCAAGCGTTGCCTTTACAGCCCCTGGCCCAGGGTCACTTCACTCTTCTTCGCAGTGGGAGTCTACTTCTTTGGTGGACTTGGCGCACGGAGAGGACTACCCTGAGGACATTGAGTTTTCTGAGGATGAAGGCTTGCTGCCGGATTCCCCTGCGTTTACCAGCCTGTTCAGACCTTCATTATTAAAATCATTGTTACACAAGGCCAGGTTGATAACTAACTTTGAGGCTGTTGAGGCTTTGACTAGTGAGTCTCAGGTGACTGCAAGTCCACATGATGCTGTGTTTCAAGTGTCGAAACCTGACAAAGACTTCATCCCTTGTCCACAGCTATTTTCCGAGGTGGTTCAAACACCATGGGGCCAGCCAGGCTCTTTGACAGCTCCAAGAAGTCAAGACAGGAAATTATATTGTTCAGCTCACAAACTCAAATGAGCTATTGTCATTACCTTCTGTCGATGTTGCTGTCACGAGTCTTTCTTCCTCTTCGGTCATTTTTACGGACTCTCTAGATCGCCACAAATCTGAGGACAGGAGGGCTGAGCTCGCCTTCAGAAAGACGCATCAGGCCGCCACGTCTACATCCTTTTTCAACAGAGCATCGCTAATTTGGTTGCGCCAATTACAAGAGAGGGTTCCCCCTGAAGAAACCAGATGGCACCAGGACATCAACAAACTTGTAGCTGCTACCGAATATTCGACAGATGCATCTTTGAATGCTGCCAAATTTGCCTCGCGTGCCTTAGCTTCCACAGTCACCTCACGAAGGCTATTTTGGGTTCGCAATTGTAAAGCAGGCATAAAGGCCAAGTGGAAGCTAGGGTCGGCACCTTATAAAGCCCCCAACCTGTTTGGAGTCACTCTTGATCCTGTCCTGGTGGAGGATAAGAACAATGCAAAGTCCTCCCCTCCTCGTATCGCAGACCGGAATGTAGGTGTATGCCATATTCACAACAGCAGACCTTTCGGTCATTCTCTGGACCCAGGGGGTCCTAGTCTCAACATCCCTACTCCCACGGCGGCAACCGCCCCTCTGACAGACAGACCTTTTGGGACCGAGGTAGATCTCAATTTGTGGCTAAATGACCATTTCGAGGATCTGGATACCAACCTTTCAGGAGGGGCACGTGACGCCCAGTCGGCGGTCCCATTGGCGGCCTTCTCCAACTCTTTTGCCGTCAGTGGAATGGGTCAACTTCGGACACGTGGGTTTGCCGCACCGTCGCCCACGGGCTCACCATCGAATTCCATTGCAGCCCTCCCAACCACTTCATCCGCTGCCTGATTCCTGCCCCGCCCAAGAAGAAACTTATGAGGAGATTCATCACTTATTGGACATCAAAGCCATCGAACCGGTACCCAGCGATCAGCAGAGGACCGGCTTTCACTCTTGTTTCTGGTGCCCAAGAGTTTGGGGGACTGCAGAGGGATACTAAACCTCAAACAACTGAATTTGTTCGTTCTGTACCGCAGGTTTAAGATGCACTCCCTCAGATCAATCCTCAGAGGCGTAAGGGAAGGAGACCTCTTACAATCCGTGGATCTCGGGGCGTATTTACACATACCAATTCATCCTGCTCACCAGAAATATCTGAGGTTCCAGTATGCAGGCAGCCACTTTCAGTAGTGTGCCATGTCCTTTGGACTCTCATCGACCCCCAGAACCTTTACCAAGCTGGTGGCGGCTGTGGCAGCAACTCTCAGGGTGATCCCGGTACGAGTCCTCTGTTACCTCGACGACATCCTCGTTCTGTCATCCTCCCCAACCCAGGCAGCCCATGACATGGACATACTAATCAGTGCATTCCAACGGCACAGGTTTACCATCAATCTGGACAAGAGCCAGCTGATTCCCACCACCCGCCTTCTCCACCTTGGGGCGGTGATCGACTCACTCGGGGCAGGTGTTCTTATCCCCAGACCGTGTTTGCAGCATCACAGACTTAAGTGAGGCAGGTGATTGCCCAAAGGTCACTTCCCTTTTTACTCCTGACACTGTTGCTTGGGAAGATGGTCTCATGTATCGCCATCGTGCCTTGGGCTCGCAGACATACTTGTCCCTTGTAGTGGTTCCTCCTTCCATATCAGCGGATGGGTCACAGCAACTCAACATACAGGATGACCTTGCCTCCTCAGATTCATTTGTCCCTTCGATAGTGGACATCGCTGGCCCTTCTCAAGGGCTGCTACTTTCTGGAACCAGGCTGTCTCATGCTGACTTCGGATGCCAGCCTTTATGACTGGGGCGCACATCTTCTTGAACAGGTGGCACAGGGCCAATTGTCCCCATTGGAACGGACGAAAGGCATAAACTGGTTGGAGCTGAGAGCTGTTCATCTAGCTCTCCATCATTTTCGGCCCATCCTGGAGGGGCACCATGTACTAATTCTCACAGACAACATGTCCGCGAAAGCGCATGTCAACCAGGAGGGGGGCACCCGATCCAACTCCTTGATGCTCGAGGCGGAGAGTTTAATGAGTTGGGAGGAATGTTACACGCTATCAATCAAAGCGGACCACATATCCAACTCCTCCAACGTCCAGGCGGACTGGCTGAGCAGGGAGAGGATCGATCCTCTGGAATGGCAACTTCATCCCTGCCTCTTTCTGGAACTGTCGTAAAGGTTCGGTTCTCCAGTAATAGACCTCTTCATCAGTCCACAAAACACTCAGCTTCTGAGGTTCCTCTTTCATTTCCTGAGCCCTACCACGGAGGGTTGCAATGCTCTTTGGTGTCGTTGGCCTCCCTGCCTCTTATACGCGTTCCCCCCCCATTCCCCTCATCCCAAAGGTCATTCGGAAGATGCTCAACGAGCGAGCCAATCTTTTACTTGTAGCTCCCCATTGGCTGCACCGTCCATGGTTTGCCGATCTGGTGGCGCTCTACATCACCCAGCTGTGGGTAATTCCCCCCTATCGGATCTCTCTTCCAGGGGGTCATATCCCATCCAGAGCCTCAGTGGCTCCAGGTGACCGTCTGGCACTTGAGAGGTTACTGTTGAGGAAGGACTGCCTCTCTGAGCGAGTGATCCAAATTATCCAGGCTTCCAGACAGCCGTCAACAGCCCGTATTTATGAGGTTTCCTGAAGGCATTCTGTATCTGGTGTTCAAAGCAGAATGTCGACCTGACATCGGCTGACATTCTGGACATTCTTGACTTTCTGCAGGCGGGTCTGGATAAAGGTCTGGCTCCATCTACTTTGCGGCGACAAGTGGCGGCTTTATCCACGGTTCTCTTTTGCACCCTTTACCAATCACTGCCACACCATCCTAGGATTCGGGGTTTCCTTCATGGCGCCACAAATTTGCATCCGCCGGTAGTGCATCGCTATCCATCCTAGGACCTGCCGCTTGTTCTACAAACTCACATCTGCTCCGTTTGAGCTGCTGGAATCCATCGGCTTCAAATTTCTGTCCTTCAAGGTCAGCTTCCTCCTGACTATCATATCCGCCAGGAGGGTTTCAGAGCTGACGGCCTTGTCCATCAGGAAGGACCTCTGTATATTTCATGCCAACAGAGTGGTTCTGAGGTTGGATCCTTCGTTCCTGCCCAAGGTGAACTTCTGGTTTCACCGGGCTCAGGAGCTCATCTTGCCTGACTTCTGCCCGATGCCACAGCATCAGCTGGAGAAATGCTCGCACGCCCTAGATGTGAGACGGGCTCCATCGGTATATTCGGCGGACGGCCTCCTTTTGCCAGACCAAGGCTCTTCTAGGTCTCCTTTCATCTATCCTCTATGAATCAAAAGGTCTCCGCTTCCATGGTGGGGCGGTGGATTAAAGCCTGCATTTTGACTGCGTATGAACTTAAGGCCAGACCTCTCCTGGGCAGGGTTTTGCCTCATTCCACCTGTAGTGCAGCCACTACGGTAGCTTGGGCTACCCAGACTTCTGTCGCTGATATTTGTTCGTCGGCCACTTCATCTTTCATACATCATTACAAGATCAACAGTTATGCCACGGCCGAGGCATCGTTTGGCAGGAGGGTGTTGCAGAGTGTACAGTCGACTCTGGACTCAGGAAGCGGTCAGCTTCCCACCCAGGGGTTTTGAGCTTGGGTATATCCCATCCATGGATTGTAGGAGCAGCACACTGGAAAACGGACGTTGTCTTACCTGAACGTCCCTTTTCTGGGTGCTGTGACTACAATCTATACTTTCCCTTTCGGCTTCCTGCTCCTTTTTTCTGGGGTGGCCTTGCGATTCTAACTTTTGTGTCCAGTTCCTTGCAGACTTTGGTTGCCGCGCTTTTGTGACAAAGACTGACATGTCAATAGATAAGGAGGTGTGGTCAAGGCACAAAGAAAGAATTTTTTTGCACTCAGTTCCTGTCAAGACTTGAGGAAGAATACCCATCCATGGTTTGTAGTCGCAGCGCCCAGAAAAGGGACGTTCAGGTAAGACAACATCTGATCTATGCCCTTAAACACCTGTGAAGTTTCCACAGTGGGGCACCTCCACCCTCCACCCCACCCTCAACTGAACATTTGGGAGCCCTCATAGCAGGACACAATGCATGTGCCCCACAGGAAACTCCAAAGGAAAGCTCCAAATCTTCAGAAAACTAAATCCAGTCTGATTCCAAGTGCTTCTGAAGGAGAACTGTCGTGATGGCCTCATCGCTGGTGTCGGCTTGGTCTGTGAAGGGCTATTCTGGATTAAGGTGCCTGAGGATTGGCTCCTTGGCAAATAGGGCTTTCAGCGCCCTGCTGAAGTCCAGTTTAGGGGTTGTGGTTGCTGTGCCACCCTCTCAGTTTTTAATATCTCGATGATGGGCAGGGCCTATAGAAGTTAGCAAAACCCAAGAAGTTCTGAAGCTGTTTTCATGTGTGAGGGGGTTGCCAGTCTAGGATCACTTTAACTTTAGCCGGGTCCATTTCTACGCCTCGTTTGACACTCAGTAGCCCAGGGAGTCTGGACTAGTCTTGTGGAATTTACATTTTGACAGCTTTATGTATATCTTAGCAGCAAGTTTTCTCAGCACTTGGCACACCAATTTAATGTGCTCTTCTAGGGTCTCAGTGAAAATGAGAACATTATCCAGGTACAAAAGGATCCCTTTATACAGGTGCTCATGTAGCGCCTTATTTGTCAGTTGCATGAAGACCGCAGGGGCCCCCTGCAACCCAAAGGGCATCCCTTTGAATTGAAAGTGTCCCCTAAGGGACAGTTGAAGACGGTTTTCCACTTATCTCCTCCTTTAATTCACACCCAGTAGTATGCCTCTCGTAGTTCTAGCTTGGTGAACACCTTTCCCTTGGCTAGGTGCACCAGCATATCTAACATGAGGGGGAGTACCGTATATACTTGAGTATAAAGCGAGTTTTTCAGCACATTTTTTATGCTGAAAAATGCCCCCCTCGGCTTATAATCGAGTGAGGGAAAAAATGCCTTTTTTCCTGCAACCGTTTTGGCTTCCAGGGGCTGCAGGGAGGCTTGCTAAAGGCAAAATGGCGTAGGGGTGTGTGGCGCCCCTCCCCCGCGCCTCTTTTTGGCTCCCAGGGGCTGCAGGGAGGCTTGCTAAAGGCAAAATGGGACGTGGGGGTGCAGCGCTCTCCCCCACACCACTTTTTGGCTCCCAGGGGCTGCAGGGAGGCTTGCTAGGGGCATGACGGGGGTGCCTAGCAAGACTCCCTGCAGCCCCCTGGAAGCAAAAATGGGCTGCGGGGAAGGGGGATTCAAGGGAGAAAGAAACAAATCCTCACTGTTTAGGGAGTTCCCGTGTGCACTGAGCTTGAGTTGAGAGCGTATTGTAATTGAGAGCTTATTGTAATTATAATGGAGAGCTAATTGTAATTGAGAGCTTATTGTAATTGGTTGTTAGCTATCCTTGCTCAGGCTAAGCCAGGAGTGGGTAAATGTGGCCTTTTTTCAACTCCCAGAATTCTCCCAGCTTGGCTGTCTCAGGAATTCTGGGAGTTGAAGTCCACAGGTTGTAAAAGGGCCACATTTGCCCACCCCTGGGCTAAGCTAATCAATAGTGGAGCTCTAAGAATGCCAGATGAGAAGGAGAAAGGGAGGGAGAAAGAGAGAGAGAGAGAGAGAGAGAGAGAGACAGAGAAGAAAGAGACAAAGAAAGAAAGAGAAAGAAAAAGGAAGGGAGAGAGAGAGAGAGAATGCAGGTATCTCTTAACAGAGGCTTGAACTTGCCTGAAATTAGATCAAGCCAGTGGTGGGTTTCAAAATTTTTTACTACCGGTTCTGTGGGTGTGGCTTGGTGGGTGTGGAATGGCTTGGTGGGCGCGGCTTGGTGGGCATGGCAGGGGAAGGATACTGTAAAATCTCCATTCTCATCCTACTTCAGGGATAGGATACTGGAAAATCTCCATTCCCTCTCCACTCCAGGGGAAGGTTACTGCAAAATCCCCATTTCCTTCCACTCAGCTGGGAATTGGGAGGCAGAGAATGGATGGGGGCGGAGCTAGTCAGAATTTTTACTACCTGTTCTCCGAACTACTCAAAATTTCTGCTACCATTTCTCCAGAACTTGTCAGAACCTGCTGAAACCCACCTCTGTCCCCATACCTGCATTGTGGATCGGGTGGGTTCTAAAATTTTTTACTACCTGTTCTGTGGGCATGGCTTATTTTGTGGACGCGGCTAGCTGATCATGTGACCGGGTGGGTGTGGCTAGCTGGTCATGTGACCAGATGGCCATGACTGTGTGTATAGGTACTACTCAGAGGGCTGAAAAAGTCATTTCTGACAGGTCCTCACACTTTTGACCGGTGCTCACACTTATGACCATCCTCACATTTATGCCCATGCAGCATTCTTAACAACCATGTCACTCATTTCACAACTGCTTCTCTTCACCATGGTGATAAGATAGGGCAAATAACATAAAATGTGAGGACAGTCGTAAATTTGAGGACTGATCAAAAGTGTGAGGACCAGTCAGAAATAACTTTTTCAGCCCTCTGAGTAGTCCATATGCACCAAAGGACTACCCAGAGGGCTGAAAAAAGTGATTTCTGATAGGTCCTCGCACTTTTGACCGGTCTTTGCACTTATGACTGGTCATCATTTATGCCCATTGTAACATTCTTAACTCTTTTCCACTTACAGACCTAATTTACTGTTTTTCTTTGAAATCAATATTAAAATCCATTTAACCTTCTGATGCCTCAATTAATGTAATTTTATTGGTATCTATTTTTATTTTGAAATTTACCAGTAGCCGCTGCATTTCCCATCCTAGGCTTATACTCGAATCAATAAGTTTTTCCAGTTTTTTGTGGTAAATTGGGTGCCTCAGCTTATATTCGTGTCGGCTTATACTCAAGTATATACTGCATGTTTTTCACACATACAGCATTAATTCCTCTAAAATCCACGCAGAGCCTCATCGACCTGTCTTTTTTCTCTTTAAAGAGGAGTTGGGAAGCCATTCTGGATTTTGCCAGCTATGTGAACCCTCGGATTAAGTTGGTGTTGATGTACTCCCTCAGTTCTCTCATCTCATTGGGGGTCATGGAGTACATCTTGGGCTTGGGTAGTTTTGCCCCGGTACGATTTCTATGGCGCAGTTGGGGGCGGGGAATGTGTTGCAATCCTCCTCACTGAACATCCTCACTAAGTCCTGGTATTCTCTGGGCATCTGGGGAGTGCCTGGGGGCTGCTGTGAGGCTTCACTTAGTGCTGTTCAGTCGTTGGCCAGCTCCTTCCCCAGCAGCATTGGGAGGGGGAGGGGGCCTGTTCTCAGCTTCTCTTTCCAGGAGATGGTGGGGCCCCACTTGTCCAGCTATGCCAGACCCAGAATCACGGCTTCTGTCATTTTTGGTGCCACTACGAATTGGATCAGTTTCAGTGTCGGCCCATCTCTAATCTCAAGGGCTTGTTTAGGAGTGTGGTTGGGGCTCTTCCTATTAGTGACCCATCAACTTGCTTGAAGCGTATGGGGTTGGCTACTGGCTTTCTCCTGATTTATAGCTTCAGAACTGTGGGCATACTGATCAGACACTGGGTGTAGCCCGTGTCTATGATTGCTTCTGCTTCCCCCCCTGCCTCTGTCTTGGATACCACTAGCTTTGACAATGGTGAAGGGATGGATGATGACACCATCGGGTTGTCCTTGCCGTCATCATCGCTATTGTAGGCCACTGGCATCTGGGTCTCCGGGATGGGAGTTCCCACTGAAGGGACACCTCAATGGCTTGGCGGGCAAATTTTCCCTTCTCCATAGTTTTTCATGGAGGCTTTTTCAGCTTGGCCAGCTCAGGTCTTTGCTTGTGGGATGGGGATGGGACCAGGCACTCAGTCTCTTGGTGGCCTTCCTGGCCGCATTGGAAGCTTTTAATCATGGAGGCTCTCCTTGGCTGCTCTTCCGCTTGGCCGATGGAGCTTGAGGTCCATGTCCACTGTCACTTGTGGATTTGTTTAGGAACTCCTCAGCAGATGCAGGTGTGAAGCAGCTCCTTGTCCAGTCCTTCTTTTAAAAAGTAGACCAAGAACTGCTCAGGCCATTGCTGTAGCTTTCTAGCAACTATCCTGAACTGTCGGGCATACTCTGGCTGAGCAGCCCCTCTTTCATTCCCTTGATTTCCTTCTCGGCTTCCTGGACTTGGGATTCATCTTCAAATCTGGCCCTCAGCTCTAGCAGGAAAACATCGACATTTGCCAGCTCTGGTGCATCCTCATACAGTTGGGCCACCCACTCTGCTGCTTCCCCCATTAGGTTGTCAGTGATGGCCTGGACTATCGCTGTGTCATGGGGTAGTCGCTTCCGTATTCACCAATGTGGACCCATGGCCCGTTCAGGTAGAACACTAGCTTGTCTGGGTCTCCATTGAAGGTAGCTTTGAAGCTTGGTGGAGCTGCAACTGCACTTGGAACCAGCCATGCCCCAGGTGGTAGGTCCAGCCAGGTGGTACTTGAAAAGTCGGTGGGAGCAGAGACTGGCTTAGTGGGCTGGCTGCTCTCTGGTGTCTCGGTGGGGTTGACTGTGCCAAAGGAAGTGGTAAAGGGGTAGTCACCTGGGATGTTGTGGGGGTAGACTGGCCCCTCTGGGGAAGGAATAATCCCGAGCTTGACTGTGCTAAAAGAAGCAACAGAGGACTGGTTGGTTAGAATGCTGAAGTGCTAGATCTGTCTCACTGAGGAGGGAATAACAAAATTGGCTGGTTCAAGACCAACCCCGTGTGTTTGGGCCAGTGCGAATGCCCTATGCTGCCTAGGCTCAGCCGGTCGGACCTTTCCGGCAATTCCTCCAAGGTCTGGCTGCACACCACAGTCTGGTATCTCTGAAGACACTCAGGTTCAGCGGCCTCGTCACCCTCCACTCAAGGATTGATCTTGACTCTTTGGTTGAGGTCATGGGATGATCCCTCACCGCCTCCTGGAATGAACCTTGGCCACCGAAGTCCTTCTGCACCTGATACAGATCTCCAGAGACAGGCCACTTGGTACGGACTTAGGGCTGGGCACCCACCTGGCACGCTATCTATGCCACTGCCTCTTAACAGCCATTGGCTATCTAGGGGGTGTCCTGCTGGCTTCCTAGGGACCCTCTGCAAGCTTCCGCAGTCTCGTCCCATTTCTTCTCCATCTCATCTTCCCTGAGTCTTCCTGCTCCTGGGGTAGACCAGGTAGCAGCCGAGGCTCAGGACCCCAGAGAGCTGCTCTAGTCGGAGTGGAAAATTAGCAGAGTTGGCTTAATGTCAGGGTTCCAAGTAATACACCTGTATACAAGCAAAACTCCAAGGCAGGTAAATTCCCACGGTTTTCACCTAATTAAAAGTAAAAAAAATTCTCCTTCCCCAATCAATCAGTCACATGGTCCAATTAAGGTGCCGCCCGGTTGTCTGGTAACGTCACTTCTCCCCTCCCTCTCTCTCTTAAAATAATCTTTTAATAGCCCTAATGTATATTGCATATGCTTTATTTGTAAAGAACATTCTTCTCCTGGCATCAAAGTTTTACAATTAGTATACAGGGAGTCTACAATTTACAATGAACAGCTCTTCCTGTTGTGGTCATGTCTCAGGGAGTGGGGGAGGCCTGGCACCCACCTGCACATGGAAATGTGCCATGTGCTGAGAAGTATCAGCCAGACAGGCCTACCGGTGTGCAGACCTCTCCACACCAAGATCCACCTACCATTCTGTTGCCTCACTCAATCCTGCATGGATTCCGTATCCCTGTGATTGTTTGGAAAGCTCCTTCTCCAAATTGCACAATTTAGAGTCATGAGATCAATGGTATTTAATAGTGTTTTCTCCTTCAGAGAAGAAAATACTACTAAAGCCAGCATTCTGAAAGGCGCTAAATGCTGAGATACAGAGCCTTTAGCTCAGGGATTTCAAACTCAAGGCCTGTGGGCCGGATCTGGTCCATGGGGTGCTTAGATCTGAGCTGCAGGGCCAGCCTGGAAATAGCAAAGGACTGGCCCACAGTGCCTCTGTTAGTGAAAATAGTTTTTTTGTTGCCCTGCATGCAGGAGAATGGACGTGGAAAGCAGGTTAGTGAGGGAATTCTGTTTGCTCTGGAATGGGGTGGAAATGAAAATTTTGTATTATGATTGTTCATAAGTAAGTAAGAACCAGTAAAAGAGTAATAGAAAAATCCCTATCTTTAGATCAGCGTTTTTCACTCTTGGCAAGTTTAAGATGGGCAAACTTCATGCTGCCTGGGGAATTCTGGGAATTGAAGTCCATGCACCTTAAAGTTGCCAAAGTTGAGAAGCATGGGTCTTACACTAGAGTTTAGGATTTTCCATTCCTGTTTATTTAGAATTTGGTGCTATTAAATAAATCAGTCGTGGTTTCCTTAACAATTAGTGATTAAAGCAATATAAACCATTATTGAACATTTTGTGAGAAACTGAAATTAAAAGTTGACCTGGGGCTTTGATGATTAGATGTGGGATTATGGAAATAATGTAGACAAATGTTAATCTTAGAGTAAGAGTTTGATATATGTGTTTACTTATATCTATACCAAAGAAAGTTGGACATCATTTTTTTTCAGTTTTCATTCTTTCCTCTTTTTTCCTTATATTTTCAGTTTTTCTTTTCTGAGCCTTTTCTTTTTTTCAAATCTGTTTATTTGTTTATTCTTTAGCTTTGTATTTTTTTTTGTTTGACGTATGAAGGATCAAAGACTCAGCCATTATAATTCTACATTCCTTATTTATAAAAATCATATCAAAATTTAGAATGAAATCCACTGGGAGCCATCTCATATAACGCAGGCTCTGAGTCACTCTAACCAAAAAGTGTTTATCAATAGAAGAGAATATTTGTAGCTCAGGGTTGAACTGTGAGGTCCTTGATGTTCTCTGAGCTTGATGGTTTTCTTGCAGATGTTTCCTTACCAAACTAGGTAACATCATCAGTAATAGAAAGGAATGGAGTTTGCTCTTATTTTCATACACTAGTGGCTTTCCCTGACAGTGTTGATCAGTTGCTTCATAAAAAGTGTTTTGATTGGTGCTGGGTCTCTACAGCCTCAGGCAGAGAAGGGCTATTCTGTACCTCTCCCTCAAATGTTCTTTAAAATACAGAATTTCCCAGCATTCCTTTAGGAACGTCCAACATGTAAACTGGTTACTCATCCTAAAATTCCTCTTTACCTGGAGCTTCAAAATTTGCTGTTTGGTGGGAAGGTGTGTAGCTAAAAGTCAATCTACATTTAGTCTACATCTGACTGGGGATATTTCTTCATAATCAAACAAAAGTATTTTATGTGCAAGTCACACCCCTTGTTTGCTGTATCTGGATGTCACAAAGCAAAGCCCACATTTTGTAATTAACCTCCGTGCCCCATTTTGGCTGGCAGAGTGCTGCAGGAGTGCTGTCATGCCCACGCTGACCCTGGCCACGGCCTTTGGCCCTCCGAGGTCAAACACAACCCTGATGCAGCCCTCAATAAAATTGAGTTTGACAACCCTGCTTTAGCTTTTCTTCAGAATCAACCTCTTTTGCTAGCATCCTTTTCCTCTCAGAGTCTGCTCAGAAACATTCAAAGTGCCAGCTTTGTTAATGTTTTCCATCAGATTTGAGGTCCTTTTCTTTCTGCTGCATAGAGAAGAGGGAAAATCCCTTGGTGCAAGATTTGAAATCTGTTGTTGAGGAACACATCTGGAACTATCTGACCCTTCCCTGTCAGTTTCTTCAGAAGCTGGCAGAAAAGACTGCAAATGTGATCGCATAATCACAGGATGCCTTGCAACAGGTTGTAGAGGCAAACAGGCTGTCAAGTGCCTGAAATCCAGATACGAGCCTTTTATGAATTATTTTGGGTGGTGCAATGCAGAGCAATTTTTCAGCACCACCCAAAGTAATTCAATATTATTATTAGATTTTTATCCCACCTTTGTCATATTAACTCGGGGGTGTGACATTCCTAATGCTCTTGCTTCCTGTTTTCCCTACATCAACAATAGGTTGGGCTGAGAAAAAGTGATTGGCATAAAGTCACCCAGCCAGCTTTCATGCCTATGGCAGGCCCAGTACTTGGTTTCTAGGCCAACATTTTAACCACACTAAATTGGCTCTTTAGTAAACATCAGGGTTCTGTTGCCTATTAATACCTTCCCCTTTTCTCAAAATGTTTCTTAGACATGGGGACACAATAGCTCAGTGGCTAAGACGCTGAGCTTGTCGATCGAAAGGTTGGCAGTTCATCAGTTCAAATCCCTAGTGCCGCATAATGGGGTGAGCTCCCATTACTTGTCCCAGCTTCTGCCAACCTAGCAGTTTGAATGCATGTAAAAAATGCAAGTAGAAAAATAGGGACCACCTTTGGTGGGAAGATAACAGCGTTCCGTGCTCCTTTGGCGTTTAGTCATGGCGGCCACATGACCACAGAGACGTCTTCAGAAAGTGCTGGCTCTTCTGCTTTGAAACGGAGATGAGCACTGCCCACTAAAGTCAGGAACAACTAGCACATATGTACGAGGGGAACCTTTGCATTTACCTTTCTTAGATATCTTGTCAGAACAATCCTTCATGTCCAACCAATCCATTAAAAAGAAAAACACACAACCATCAGATAGATGGATTAAGGTGTCCAGAGGAAAGTGATGAAGTAGAAGAATAATTTTGCTTTACCAGCCTGTCTGCTGTGTAGCAACCTCCTTAGCTGAGCTGTTGGAGACCATCTCAGGGTTGGCAATGGAGTTTAACTGGGGGACGTCAATCTGCTATTCCTGGGTTTGGCCTCAAGCAGACCAGGAATTCAGGACAACCATGACAACTATGGGCTTATCCAGGTCATCCATGGCCAACTCAAAACAGTGGTCATACTACAAATATGATCATCTTGTCAGAGCAATAGCACCATAATCTCATGACCTTTCTAGGAAAGGTAGTGGTTTTGCAACTCTAGAGGGTCCTGGATGAAACAGATTATCTAGATACTTTTTGGTCAGGTTTCAGGCCCAGTCAAGGGATAGAAATAGCATTGGTTGCACTTGTCAATGATCTCTGAGGAGAGCAGAATGAATCCATCCATCCTTGCTCTCCTTGGCCTCTTGGCAGCTTTCAGTACTATCGACCATGGTACACTTTTGGACTAATTGTGGGACTTAGGGCTGAGTGTTGCAGTGCTACGCTGGTTCAGTTCCTTTCTCTGGCCAGTTCCAATTGGTGTTCATAAGGCGCAAGAAGTCCAACTCACAGCCACTCCTCTGGGGTATTCTCTCTGCTCCATTTTAATATCTACATCAGGAGTGTTAAACTGGATTTCTTCAAGGGCCAGATCAGCATTGTAGTTCTCTGTGGGCCGTGTGTGTGGGGAGCAGGTGGAAAATGGGACGGACACCTGCAGCACCCTGCCGGTCAAAACGGGGTGCAGTCTGCTCCGTTTTCAGCCTCAACGGCTTCCGGGAGCACTTTATCGGGCAAAATGGGGCACGGGGTGCTGCACGCAGCTCCCACATGTCATTTTTTGCCTCCCTCGTCTCCTGCAGCACTCTGCCACCAAAAATGGGCCATGGTTTTCGGCCTCCAATAGTCCTTTGGTATGGGCTGGATTTAAGTATCCCTGGGCTGGATTTAAGTATCCCTGATCTACATGAAACTGCTGGTGAGTTTCGGTGTGAGATACCAATTTGCTGCTGATACTCAGCTTTACATCTCTAATATTGGTGATCCAAGTGCTCTTTCACAGTGCTCGGAGGCTGGATGAGGTAAAACAGGCTTCAAATGAACCCTAGATGGAGTGGCTGTGGGTATGCAGGGCCTTGTGATTTGGAGGTTTATTATTTTTAGTTCTGGATGGGCTGGCAATACTCAGACAAACCTGGTGCACAATTTTTTTAAAAAATTCTTATTTATATGCCGCCCTTCTCCGGAGACTCAGGGTGGCTTACAATGCGTTAAGCAATAGCCTTCATACTTTTGTATATTTTATACAAAGTCAGCTTATTGCCCCCACAAACCGGGTCCTCATTTTACCCACCTTAGAAAGGATGGAAGGCTGAGTCAACCGTGAGCTTGGGTGAGATTCGAATTTACAGTAATTGCAGGCAGCTGGATGTTAAATGCTGCCTTGTAGGAAGCATTAGCCTCCTACGCCACTCAGGCTTTGGGGGTTCTCTTAGACTTGTGACTCCTGTTCAAAGATGACAGTTGTGGTTAGGAGAGTTTTCACATAACTTCATGTAGTGCTCCAACTGTGCTGTTTTTTAAATTCAATTTTTATTTAATATAAACAGAGAGCTTGACTGAATGAGAGTGTATACATAAAAGTTTAAACTTTTCTTTAGCTCCATGGCTTCCCTTTTAAAGCTCTCATAAAGAAATTGTGATCTGTGAAGTAATTTTGAGAAGGAAAATTAAGGCTGTTCTTCCATATGAGCCCTGAGGTTTACACTATTCTAACAAAAAATCAGAAAGGCAGCTATTTGCTAAGTTTTAATATGTAATTAAATTAATAATGTAATATATAATTTTGCTCTATGTTCTCCAGTAATAAAGATATACTGACGTTTTTACTTGATGTTTTAGTATTTGTTAAAAGGAGTAATCACTGGTAAAGTTTTAAATTTAGTTTTTAAAAAGTTCTTAGCATATGTATCTTTTCTTCTATAGAATAATAGTGAAAGATAGACATTCAAAGTATAAAAGTGAAATCGTGACACATTTCTTTCTGGCTTGCTTGAGGCAGGCAGTACAGTTTCGTGATATCCATGGTGGATTTTAATTTTGGGATTTGTTTTGAAAGTTCTGCTTTTAACTGCATATTTATTGTATGATTCTAAATGCTTTATTGTTTTGAGCAATAAAACTACATGCAAACACACACACAATTCATTTTACAACTGTAAGTAACTCTATTTTTTTTTCTTTCTCTTTTTGATAAAAACTGAATCTGGCTTGTATTACCAAATTGCTGGAATTCCTCACTTCCTGTGACTTGGCTGTATTTTGCTTACTTATGGACATGTAAAATGATGGAAATATGTTGTTTACAAAGTAGCTGTAAGTATTCTTGTCTTTTCTAAAGATAGTTTTTCTTTAAAAAGAATATTGCATTTTTTCTTGTACTTAAATAGTATATCTTTAAGAAAATGGAGGGGAAAATATGTATATCTTCAGTAAAATTAATAAATATGTAGAAGATAGCAGATTATTGAAAGAATTTATTGGTTTATAATTTTACTAGTGAGAAATGATAGTACTTACCAATCATAGAATTCTTCAGGCAGATGTTACAGCCTGTTCCAGTTCCAGATGATAGCTTGTGTGCTATCTGAATTTAGGGTTTTTATTAGAAACAACATTCTAAGCCAATGCTATATTGCAATTGAGATTAGATAATATTCAGTTATCAAGAACAGAATATGTCATAATACTGAATATCAAAATATTTTAAAATAACAAGAGAGACTGAAAGTTCTACAAGAGTTTAGGTATTGTAGTTAGACTGTGAGGTACAAAGAACATAGCCATTGTCATAGTTAGAGAATATGGTTCTTAAAAAATAGTATAAATAAGAAGTCAGCTAAACATAAGTAACCTAACCACTAAAACATAAGTAACCTAACCACTTGTTTTTATCCTAGCAACAGAAGAATCTGGAAGGATATGTGGGGTTTGCAAATCTCCCCAATCAAGTTTATAGAAAATCTGTCAAGAGAGGATTTGAATTCACACTTATGGTAGTAGGTAAGTTACAGTTTTGTAATTCCTTCATTTGTTTTTTTTTAAAGGGGTCTTAACTAGGGCTTATTTTTGGGGTAAATTAGGCGCACATGTAAAAATCAAGCTATTTTCATTAATTCATATAATCATTTTTTTCATATAATTGATTCATATAATTATAATATAATGCATATATTATTATATATTATTAATATACTATTGTAATAAATTAATATATTCATATAATATATATATTACATACCGTATATACTCGCGTATAAGCCGAGTTTTTCAGCCCGTTTTTCAGGCTGAAAAACGCCCCCTCGGCTTATACGCGGGTCTCGGAAAAAATGACTTTTTCCCTGCAACCGTTTTGGCTCCCGCGGTTGCAGGGACGCTTGCTAAAGCCAAAATGGGGTGTGGGGGGTGCGGCGCCCCTCCCC
>WNWU01013435.1:1445775-1470721 GCA_012654045.1 Ptyas mucosa
CAGGCTTTTAAGAGTCCGTTTTAGCTTGGCAATGGATCCTCCTGCCTCACCCTCTCCAGCTTCTCCTGCGGTGGCTGAGGCTCTTCCTGCCCAGTTTTGGGACCCGCAAGCCGCGTCTCCCCTTCCCTCCCGCCCGCCGCCCGCCCGCCCGCAGCTCCAAGGCTGCAAGAAGTGTTCCATTCCGAGGGGTTTCTTCGCACCCATGCCTCGAATTGGAACAGTTCAGCCGGGGGAGGGAAGCGGGGAGCCTAGGCAAGGTGGGGGACCCACGCCCCTCTCCCATCTCTCCCACCTCGGAAAGGAACACTTCGGGCAGGCTCTGCCTGTGGGGGGGAAGGAAAGAGAAAGGTGCTGCGGGACGAGGGACGGCGCAGGGAGGCTTGGAGAGCAAAAGCTGCTCCCCGGACGCTTCTTCCCGCTTCTGCCACCCCCTCTTTTAAAAGCGAAAATGAGAGAGAGAGAGAGAGAATCAGAATGAGACAGAGAGAGAAAGAGACAAAGAATGAAAAGGAAAGACAGAATGAAAGAGAGACTGAGAGAAAGAGAAAGAGAGAATCAGAGAGAGAGAGAGAGAGAGCATGAGAGACAGAAAGAGAGAGAATGAAAGAGAGAAAGAAAATGAGAGAGAGAGAGAAAGAGAGAATCAGAATGACAGAGAGAGAAAGAGACAAAGAATGAAAAGGAGAGAAAGTCAGAATGAAAGAGAATGAGAGAAAGAGAAAGAGAATCAGAGAGAGTGAGAGTGAGAGAGCATGAGAGACAGAGAGAGAGAATGAAAGAGAGAGAAAGAGAAAATGAGAGAGAAAGAATGAGAGAAAGGGGGAGAGAGAAAGAATGAGAAAGAGTGGGAGTGACAAGATAGGGCAAAAACGTAAAATGTGAGGACCGTCGTAAGTTCGAGGACTGGTCACAAGTGCGAGGACCAGTCAAAAATAGCTTTTTCAGCCCTCTGAGTAGTCCATATGCACAAAAGGACTACCCAGATGGCTGAAAAAAGTGATTTCTGACAGGTCCTTGCACTTTTGACCGGTCTTCGCACTTATGACCATCCTCACATTTATGCCCGTGCAGCATTCTTAACCGTGTCACTCATTTCACAACTGCTTCTCTTCACCATGGTGACAAGATAGGGCAAAAATGTAAAATGTGAGGACCATCGTAAGTTCGAGGACTGGTCACAAGTGTGAGGACCAGTCAAAAATAACTTTTTCAGTCCTCTGAATAGTTCATATGCACAAAAGGACTACCCAGAGGGCTGAAAAAAGTGATTTCTGACAGGTCCTCGCACTTTTGACCGGTCTTCGCACTTATGACCAGTCTTTTTTTATTTTGAAATTTACCAGTAGCTGCTGCATTTCCCACCCCCGGCTTATACGCGAGTCAACAAGTTTTCCCAGTTTTGGGGGGTAAAATTGGGGGGGTCAGCTTATATGCGGGTCGGCTTATACACGAGTATATACGGTAATATAATTCATATAATTATAATATAATTATAATATATATAATTGATTCATATAATTGATTCATATAATCAAGTATTATTTTCTGAGAAACACGGGTAGTATAAATTTAATATTCAAAATTACAAATGAGTTCAAGTAAACAAAGGATAGCACCATACCTAGATGACCAGGCTCTTTCTTGCCCCACCACACCCAGGTCCACTTGCCTTTCACCTTTTCTATAGCTAACAGGTATGCTCAGCCTATGCAAGGTATAGCTATAAAGCTAGCTAATGCAACCTTTCTGAAGGCTAGAAATGCTTTTTGTACCTTTCAGAAAAAATGTGTTTGCTAGCTTTCTGGCCAAAAAAAGCATTTCTAGACTTCAGAAAGACTCCATTTGCTAGCTTTCTAGCTACACTTCGCATAGGTTGGGTTCATCTATCAGCAACTGCAGAAAAATGTAAAGGAGTAGGTGTACTAGGCTTCCCAGGTCTTCTGGCATTCCTGCTCAGTTATTTAATGACTACAACTGGGAAAGCTGTGATTGAGGTCATTTAACAAAGCCGTCACATTGGCATTTCACTTGAATCTATCGATTTGCTAAGTAACTGAGATTCTGGCTCCAATTGCAGTCGTAAGATGAGGACTACTACTACTCATTTTATTTTACTGTATTCTAAAAGAAGCATTCTCTAAAGGTTTTGGGCACTTTAATATGGGATGTCTTCCAGTTTGGAATAGTGTAATTTTAGAAAGTATATTTTGCTGTAATTTTACATTTCTCTGGGAACTGTATTATGTTTTTCGGTTTAAAATTACGCTGTCTTTAATTCTTGAGCATCTTTATTAATAATGCCTTTTGTTTTATTGATGAGTTCAGCCTTTTCATATATTTCATTTATTCATCTCACAGCTTTCAATTTAATCCAGATGTTTTATTTTTATCTTTTCTGATAAAATGACATCTTTTCTTTGATTCAGAAATTCCCTAAGAATTCAGGTTTAAAAAAAGTCAGGAAAAAAAGAGAAATCTAGTCATGGATAATGTAATGTACATTTATGGGTTTTTTATTTGGAGTTCCTGGTAATTTGTTGTCTCTTAACAAAGGTATACCTATATCTTGCTGCCAAGTTCCAATTAGCAAATAAATTTACAGGGCATTAATACAATTTGAGATTTGATGCCTTAAAGATCTCCATACTCTATGGAAGGTCACATAATATCTTAAGTCATAATATGGTTTGTACCTTCATATGTAATATGTGAATCCAAACACTGTTGGATTTCACATGTGTTGTAGCTTGTCTTATGTGACTTCTGATCTCCTTGTGGGATTCCTTCAAAACACCAGCATTTCCACTAAAAAGCAAGACCTTGGTTGTAAGTCATGATGGTCATAAAGTGGGTCATCCATGTGACTGACCCGATTTTGCAATCTTTTTTTTTTGTGGCGGTCATTAAGGGAATCTGTCGTTAACTGATTGCTTGCTATTATGTGTTTTTGCCAAAAACTGGAAGTAAACAGCAGTTTTCAGTAGAAACATTGTAAATTGCAGTGGCAACAGACATAAATGTGAGCCAGGTTTTTTTTTAAGTTTTTTTTTTTTTACAAACATATCAGTGTGTGAACAGTGTGGTACTTGAGTATCATACGTTTTATACAAAAAAAATTAGTGTTAATCATATGTGTTTCATTTAACAAGCTTATATAATAATAATACACATCTTTATATTAAATTATCTTTCATTGTTTAGTTATTTGATATTTCGATATGTTTATTTTATACCAATCACCCTATCTTAATTATCATACCTTTTAATATGAATAAAATATTATTAATCATATTTGTTACATTTAACAAACTTATATAACTAATATTAATACCAACATTTATATTACATTAAGAACTAAGTGATCATGTGTTACATTTAGCATACATATACATATACATATGCATATTCATATTGAATTATCATTCATTTTTTATTTAATCAGTAATTCTATGTATTGTTTTATGCCAATCCCTGTATTATTTAAATACACTTAATAATACCATCTTTCATAAAATATTATACATCATATTTATTACATTTAACAAACTTATATATTTCTAATAATAATAATAATACCATCATTTATGTTAAGATATTTCATTATTTACCTATTCACCTTACAATCTTTCATTTTTTAATTATTCAATACTTCTATTATGTTATTATTATATCAATCACCATTTTCTGTATATCATGTTTTAATACAAATAAAATATTAATCATAATTATTACATTTAACAAGCCTACCCACATATTGAATTATAATTTAGTAATACCATCATTCAAGTTTTAATTTCCCCTCTTGTTATTGCTTCTCCCTATTACCTAAAAATGTGTATTGTTATTATTCCCTTTCTCTAAATCCCATCCCTCTATTTTTTTTTATGCCACTACTATATTAAACATATTTCCTTTCTTGCCATCATCTTTTACTCACCTTAAAGCTTGGATTATTCTCTTCTTAGCTTGTCTCCCATATTCCTCTCTTAGATCTTTATTTCTATCTGTTCCACATCTTGCCTATTCATTTTAAACTTTTCTCCCTTCTCTATCCTTTTCCATTGTCTAGTTTTCAAAATATCTACTCTTGCCCCGTCTCTCTCTCATAAAAATCTTCCTGTTTCCCTTGTTTCTTTTTTAATTTCCTTAGAGTACTCTCCCCTTTGCTTATGTCATGAATCCCTATTGTTTTCATTTTTTTTTCCATTTGTTTTGTCTGTCCCATTTTTCCATCTCCGCTTTCAGTTGGCTCCTCCTCTTCCTGGTCATCTTGAACACTCACTGTCTTCCCCCCCCCCCATAATTTTCTGTTAGTGTCTTATCAGTGTCTCCTTTGTATTTTGAATTGTGACGCCACCTCTTCCCAAATTCTACTCCATTCTTTTTGATGAAGCATCTTGTTGAATTTTATTGAATCCCTTTTTTGTCTAATAATCCAAAAACCATATGTTCAATCCTACAGCCACTTCTCAAAATGCTCAGCGTTCTTATTTCTTTATATTCCAAGCTTAATCTGCCTGTTCCCCTGGAGAGCCCCTTAAATCTTCCAGCCCCTCCTTAAATCCCTCTATAAATCCACTCTGATATTATAAGCTTCAGGGGTCTTTTCAGCAATATTTTCTTTCATATCATCGTGTTTAAATCTCCAGTAGACAAACAAAATTTTTGGAATGTGTTGTTCTTCCTTTCATCAGCAAGTGGCACTCTTTAATTAAATTTCAGTATTAAACCGGTTTTCCAATTTTCCATAATGTAAAGATAATGTTAATTTTTGAGTGAATAATTCCAGCGTTTCAAGATGCCTTTCCAATAAAATGCCTATCCAGTTTTCTGTATTTTTAGCATTTTTTCTGTCTTTTTTTCCCCCTCTGATTCTGCCCTCTTCAATTTTGATATTTTTTCAAAGTGTCTGGTTGCTGCTCCATTAAATAATTGCGAACTCTTTTCCAAATTCTTTTTGGGGTTTGAGAATTCAAGTAAATGAAATTCTTCTCATCCAGTTCCAAACACTGTCCACCTACTTCGCTCTAGTACTGTGTTTAGATGTTCTTCGGCTGTCCCAACTTCGTGGTGGCCATCTTAGATTGCCTCTTCTCTCAGTTGTGGCATAGACGGAAATAGCCCCAGGGCTTGATAGGAGAGGTGCAATTTCTCCTGTGACCTCACAGGGCACTCCTCCTTCGCTTTGCTGCCTTTCCAAGGCAGCTTTGGCTCCTTTCAGAGCCCCAAAACAAGAAGAAAGCCAGCACAAGGACGGAGAGCTCCATTTCTCTGTGTCTGGTATCATAGTGATGTCAGCCAGAAATCCCAAATGTGAGCCAGTTGTTGAGTGCAGTCATATGATGGCAAGGAAGGATGGTCATTGGAACAGGATTGTATGTACTTTTGGAAGAGAGTCTATCATAATTTTGACCAGTTATAAATTGAGGGCTACCTGTAATCTTTAAAGGTAATTCCATATTAGGTACATTGTAATAGTATTATTTTAGCCAAAACTTCCAGAAGCAGATAAAGCTGCAATTACCTTATCAAAGCTTGACAAAGACTGTTCTACCAATAGCTTTCAGAAATACACCCAAATCATAAACCTCCTTCTTCACAGAAAATGCAGGCCTTTCCAGAGATAACAATGATGTTCATAGAGAATTGCAATGAACAAACGGGAATCCCATCTTACTTGGATTTAATGTTATTCTCATTCAGATCCTTACAACCTCGAAGCACTGGGATAAGATTGGCATTCTTCATTATAAAAGCTGCATACTATGTATTGACAATATCATATTCCGCATTATTAGATTACCTCTTTCACTGGTTCATATAGTTGTCAAAAAGCAGCAGAGAGAGGATTAAGATTGACCAGTGTGTAAAGCAGGAGCTACTGAACTGACTTCACATCCCCACTACTATAGATTGTGTCAGAGTATGAATATTCATAGCAGTGAAATCTGTACTGGTTTACTACTGGTTTGCTGGCTGCGCGCCAAATGTGTGCATATGCAAGGTGCACGCACACAGTGCACACCAAAGGGAGGCATGAGGTAAGTAGAACAGCACTGGGGAGATGATCAGCTGTGGCATGTGAGCTTCAGAGCCTTTTTTTAACTTTTAAAAGCATTTTTTTACAACCTATTCACTGAATGGGTTGTTAAAAAATGCTTTTAAAAGTTAAAAAAAAGGCTCTGACGATCGCACGGCACAGCTGTGATCATCGGAGCCTCTTCTTTTACTTTTTTAAAGCATTTTTTACTACCAGTTCCAGAGAACAGGTAGTAAAAAATGCCTAAAAAGTTTTTTTTAAAAAAAGTTTCGACGATCAGCTGAGCGACATGCGATCTTCAGAACCTTTTTTTAAAAAAACTTTTTAAAGCATTTTTAACTGGGTTCTGGAGAACCCATAGTAAAAAAATGTTTTAAAAGTTTTTTTAAAAAGTTCCAACGATCGCGCATCGCTCAGCTGATTATCGGAAAATTATTTTTTTTTACATTTTTTACTACCGGTTCAGTGAACCAGTAGCCTTTTTTACTACCGGTTTGGGTGAACCGGACCAAACCGGTAGCATTTTACCCCTGATTCATAGACTGGAATAGGCATAGCAGCAGATCAGCCAATGGGGACTGTTTGGGTAGACATGGTAACAGGTCAGCCAATGGGGGCTGTTTGGAAACTGAAATATAGTATTTGTTTGTAAGGAGCCATAAGAGACAGTATAGAGTCTGGGCGTGGCTTACACTTGCTGAACTATATGTAAGAGTTGGTTTGGCCTCTGTAATGGGTGCCCCTCTGTACAGTATTAGCCTCTGTATCTCTCTACTCTGTAATGACTTGCTTCTACAAATATTGCTTCTGTGTTCCTGATTTTATATGCTGACTTCTGATGTGTGGTATTGTATATAAAAATTTTTTCTTATGTAGATGAATCCTGCAGAATTATTTAATTGTGTGTCTGATTGTGTGTGCTGCAACAAACTCTTGACAGATTGAATGCATACTGAGGAAAGAATGGAACTATTGCAAAACAATATCCCATTTTATTATGATTCCATGATAAAAGATACCGAAAGCTACAGTCCAAAAGGACCAAGAGAAATGACTACCTACATCCAGATCTTGACATAGGTCATCCAAGAGAATAACCATGTCTGCCTTACAAGGTAGATCAGACAAGAAACACAACCAGATAAATGTCATTGTAAAGCTATATTAATAGATTCTTGCAGATCTGAAAATACATTTTTCCCGCTATCACCTTTACAACTTAGGAAGGATGTAGTCTGAGCCTCTTGCTTTGCCCACTGTGAACTGTAGGCAATGCTATCTCTTATCAGATTCTTCCCTAAGTAATATCTCTTTGCCCCATCTTCATGGTCTTTTCCACATACTATTACTGACCAGTTCCATCTTGGTCCCATAGCTGGGCCTGGGAGAGGGTCCAGATTTCTATGGCATTACATAATTGATTCTTTACCATTATCTCAATAACATTTCTCCAGAAGGGAAGGTTTGAGACCAACCAATAGTTACCTAAGACCAGTGGATATAATCCGTTTGAAGGGGATGGTCATATCCTCCAAGATTGCAGAGGCAACTCCCTTTACTGTAGAGAAACTGACAATATCTTGCCTACAGATCTGCATCTACACCTCTGCTTTTTCCTCTCAAAATCCAAGTTACTGGTGGATAATCTAGACAACAGTGTCCATTTGAAACCCAATGACAATTTTATAAAGAGTTCCTTACATCATTGACTTTCTAAAGTTTATTTGTGGTTTATTGATCATATTTTTACAGTGTATCTATTGGCATAAGATATGTAACTTTTAACTACCTTCTACATTAAAATTTATTTATTTATTATTTATTTATTATTTAAATTTTTATACCGCCCGTCTCCTGAAGAACTCAGGGTGGTGCACAGCCAACACTAAAACACACATATACAAAAAATTTAAAAGCAATTTAAAATATATTAAATTAAATAATATTATTAAAAAACTAAAACAATTAAAATTTATGTTTATGCCAGCCCAGCTTGTTGGAACAATAACGTCTTGAGGGCACGGCGAAAGGCACGTAGATCAGGGATCATCCGTATCTCCAGGGGCAAATCATTCCAGAGGGCAGGTGCCCCCACAGAGAAGGCTCTTCCCCTGGGGGTTGCCAGTCGACATTGTTTGACCGACGGCACCCTGAGGAGTCAGTCTCTGTGGGAGCGTATTGACCGGTGGGAGGTTATCGGTAGCAGAAGGCGATCTTGTAAGTACCCAGGTCCTAAGCCATGGAGCGCTTTAAAGATGGTAACCAACACCTTGAATCGCACCCGGAAGACCACTGGGAGCCAGTGCAGCTCGCGCAGGAGAGGTGTTACATGGGTGCGCCATGTTGCTCCCATAATCACCCGCGCGGCCGCATTCTGGACCAGTTGGAGCCTCCGAGTGCTCTTCAAAGGGAGCCCCATGTAGAGAGCATTACAGTAGCCCGGACGGGAAGTGACAAGGGCATGAGTGACCGTGCGCAAGGAGTCCGGTCCAGAAAGGGACGCAACTGGTGAATCAGGTGAACCTGATAAAAAGCCCCCCTGGCCACAGCCATCACATGATCTTCTAGAGACAGCCATGCATCCAGGAGGACACCTAAGTTGCGAGCCCTCTCTGAGGGGGCCAAGATCTCACCCCCAATAGTCAGCGATGGAACCAGCGATGGAATTGGTTTTCTGTGAGTGCTACCGCGAGCACTGGCATTGTACTGAAATAAAAAAACATAATTTCTCTAAGTATAATAAAGCAGATGCAGAACAGGATATTTAAGCCATACCTGAAGTTCTTGTATTTCCACTTAGCATTCCTTTGATCAAATGATTAGGGTGGATAATTAAAGGAACATGCCCAAATAAAAGCATTAGCAGTCTGTAGTTGTAGAATTCTTTGTTCATTAGTCTTTGTGCAAATTTTGGGATATAATTTTATCATAGATTAGTTGATTTGAAGAAAAACATCCTTTAATTTTCTTCAGGTTACTCCATTAATATAAAGGATTCATTATATTTAATCAGTTAATTCTTAAGTACTAATTTGTCAGGTTTTTGTTAGTTCTTTATGTAGTTTTGTAAATGGCTGTAGGTTTTTAATCTAAGATGATACACATCTTACATGTCTCTTACATTAACTTAAAAAACCACAGAAAAAAATTGGAAAGGGGATTGGTTTATGAATTTTTCTTTAAGTGTTTTTTCAGTCTTTTTTTCCCCAATGAAATATACTGAAATAGAAACCCAAATTTTTCCTCTCATAAAATAATTAAATTGTTTTTGAGATAAACATCTATTTTACATAATACTTGCCAGTGATTGGTATTTAAATAATATTTCCATTGTTAGATAATTGTAGTTCATATATATTGTAAACTTAGACGATTTAGTTCCGAATCTTAAATTTGAAATTTAGTCCTTTTTCAGATTGCTCTACACTATAGTGTAAGCAAACTTTCTCAACATATAGGCAACTTTCCTATAGTTGTATGAAATTATAAATCTTGCCAGGCACCAAAAATAATATGAGTGTTTTCTGGTATAATGTCCTGCTGGGTTGTGAAGGAGGAGAGAGAGGAAAAATGGTAAATAAAAGAGGAGTGGTCCCTTTAATTCCTGACTGTTTTTTTCTTAACCCGAATTCAGCTCTCAGCATTATTTTGGGAATGTGCTCGTGATAGGAAAAAGTTGTCAATTCTGGTATAAGAGCATGTGACAGAAATTAATTCATTTATAAATGCATATAGTAGATCACTGTGGAATGTGCCAGCTTATGAAGCTGAACAAAGAAGCTTGAATTTGTGGAAGCATTCACTTAATCTGAAAAGAGCCCTGGTGGCGCAGCAGACTAAAGCACTGTTATTAACACCAGGTGCCTGCAATTACTGCAAGTTCAAATCTCACCAGGCTCAAGGTTGACTCAGCCTTCCATCCTTTCTAAGATAGGTAAAATGAGGACCCAGATTGCGGGGGCAATAAGCTGACTTTGTATAAATATACAAAAGTATGAAGGCTATTGCTTAACGCATTGTAAGCTACCTTGAGTCTCCGGAGAAGGGCAGCATATAAATCAAATCAAATTAAATTAAAAAATTAAAAAAAGTTGAAACATTGAAAATGCAGAAGTGCATAATTGCAATATCTTGTTCTTTCATAAACTTATTCTACTTGAGAAGAGTAGTAAAGCAAATTAAATATTCACTGGTAGTGTTTTTTTGTAATCTATTATGTGGACAGATGTTTTACAGGTACGCCCCCTAGCATTTGGGAACAAGTCCTGAAACTACGAATCTTGCAGCACCATGGCAGTTGTTTGTCCTTATGAACAACCGCAGAGCTCTGCAACATTCATCCTGAATATTGCCGGCAAAAATGGATCTTCCAAAGGGCAGATCCATTCCTCCGATGCTCTGTTCGGACCTCCAGAGGCCTTGCCTCCACCCAACTTGCTGCACCAGGTCACTTACCTTGTGAAGATCTAGCAAGCAGTCTTCTCTCCAGCCTCTCAGCCAAGTGCACCCCTCTGCAGTTACGTTCAGGCCTCCTCAGGCCTCACCAAGCAGATTGCTGGCCGAAATGGAGCTTCTGAGGGGTGAATCTGCCCTGTGACGCTCCGTTCGGCCCTCTGCAGGCCTTCCCTGGCCCGTTGCAGGCTGAAATAGATCCGGCTCCCAGAAGCTCCATTTTGGCCTGCAATGGGCCAGGGGAGGCCCGCGGAAGGCCAAAGTGAGCCTCAGAGGGCCGGATCCACCACCTGGAAGCTTCATTTCAGCCTGCAATGGGCCGGGGGAGGCCTGCAGAGGGCCAAACAGTGCCTTGGAGGGCCAGATTCACCCCTGGAAGTTCCACTTCAGGCTGCAACCTGCCAAGCTGGCAAGTTTTGGATGCCCAAACAGAACTGCAGAGGAGCGCACGCAATTGAGAGACTGGAGAGGAGACTGCTTGCTAGATCTTCACAAGTAAGTGACCTGGCGTGGCAGGCCGGGGGGGGGGGGGGGGGAAACAATTATGGGGAGGTATTTCATGAGTTGGGGAGGCTTTGGGTGACCTTAGGCAGATGACCTGTTCTGTCACACACACACACACACCCCGCCCGCAATGGCCTTACAGCAGCATAGAGCCATTGTAATTTTGAGCAGTCGCTGAACAAAGCGAGGATTACCTGTAAATGTAAAAATCCATTTAAATTACTGATACAGCATTTTTCAACCTTAGTAATTTTATGTGATCTTCAACTCCCATACATTTTTAAGTTTTTAAGATTGGGAAACACTAAACAGTGTGTTATAATTCATGTCTCTTTATGCAGATAGGAGAGAGAAATTGTCTTTGTGAATAATTTCTTAATAACTTTATTTTAAATTTAAAAATTGATCACAAGGTCAATTTTAAATGTTAAATCTTAAATATTTGGATGAAACTACCCCCTACAAAAAATCATGTTAAGAATTGTATGCATATTGTTTTTGATTTTAAACCTACAAAATAGTTATGAACACTGCAGAATAACATGAATTATGCATTTCAATAAAATGACCTTGAAAATATATCCAAATGAATAGTGTCATGTGATAATTCTAGTTGTATTTTTGTTTTTGGTAGGTGAATCTGGATTGGGAAAATCAACACTAATCAACTCATTATTCCTGACAGACCTGTATTCTCCAGAATACCCAGGACCTTCACATAGAATTAAAAAGACTGTACAGGTTTGCATGAAAAAATTTACTTTCTATTACATTCTTTTATATGCTAGATTGAAATAGAAACATCTTAATTTTATTTATTGGTTCAATTAATTTAAAAAAAATATTCATTAGCCAAAATTCTCTGAGCAGTTTTCAATAAAACAGACTAAAACGTGCAGTCTGAGAATATGCTAAAATCAGACCAGGTACAAAATATAAATCAGGCTGCAACGTAATACTCATTCAAAAACTATGAATTAAAATACAGTTAAAAGTCAATTAAAATGCTTGGGAAAATAGAAAGATGCCAGAATTATCCTATTATAAGTATCAGGAGAGATTTCTGGTGAGATAATTCCATGAATTTCAATCTAATACATTCTTCAGCACTGATTCAACACATTGACCACTCACCTGTGTTAGATGAAAAGGCAAAATAGAGCTGGAAGTCATCTTGAAGGCATGACAACACATATCCCTGAAAAACCTGTCCTAGCAGTTTTATGTAGGTATTAAAAAGCATGAAAGATAAAATGGTGGCCTGAGGGACACTATAACCCAACCTGCTCCTAATTCTTTTTGCCAGTCAGTGAGATCAGATCAAGTGAGTACACTTTGGTAGGCTATGTCATGAGTAGAACTCAGAATACATGCCTTGTCTTTTACTGTGCTTGCCTTCTGGATATTCCCCAAACCTAAACATGCAGATAACACTCACACTTACGATCTTAAGGAAGCTATTACCATGTTTCCCTGAAAATAAGACCTATCCCAAAAATAAGGCCTAGCTTGAATTTTTACATGTGTACCTAATATAAACCCTACCCCAAAAATAAGCCCTAGTTAAGACCCTACCCACTCCATCCCACTGTCTGGTTGTACGAGGTGGTGTGATGTGCATGTGTAAAAATCAAGCTAGGGCGGGGGTAGGGGCAGTGGAGCTGACCCACATGCCCGCACCTGCTTACCTTTGGACCACCACAGCCAGGCCTCCCATGCCCAGACACCTGCTGCCCGAATTCTTCTGAAGCCACTCACAGCCAGACCCCACATGGCATCCTGCTGCAAGCAGCACCATGCCGAGGCCGTTGTTTGTGGCAGGAGGCCGCGTGGCTCATCATGCCAGTGTGGCTGCTCACGGCAGGAGGCCACATGGCATATGACATCAGTGCCACCACTTGCGGCAGTCCACGTGCATCACGCCACTACCACTCACTCTCAAAAGGGCACAACACACCGTGCAGCCTCCTGCCACAAGAGGCAGCACCTGCGCAATGTGCCACGTGGCTTCTGTCTGTGAGCAGACACAAGAAGTCCAGCAGTGCGACAAGTGTTGGGGCATGGGAGGCCTGTCTGAAGTGGTCCTAAGGTAAGCGGATCCCCTGAAAATACGACCTGGTGTTATTTTGGGGCCCAAAAGAAAATAAGAGCGGGTCTTATTTTCGGGGAAACACAGTACTAGTAGACCTAAACTTATGGCCATTCATTTAGTGACCATTTGAAATTACAACAGCGTTGAAAATAGTGACTTAAAACTGGTCTTTGCACTTGCTACTGTTGCAGCACCTGTAGAGAACATAATCAAAGTTCAGATGCTTTGGCAACTGGCATGCGTTTGTGATTATTGCAGTGTCCTTGGGTCACATGATCACTATTTGCTACTTTCAGTGATGAAGCCAGAGTCACTTAACAACCATGTGATCACAGTGATCAGCTTAATGGCTGCAGAAAAAACATAAAAATAATAAAATTGGGCGCAGTTCATTTAACTTCTTGCTTAGTGATATAGGTTCCAGTCCCAATTGTCATAAGTGAAGGGCTATCTGTAAAAACGTGACTATTGAACCTGGCTTTAGAGGTAGTGGTGTTTGTTACATGAATGTTTAGAGAAGTTGTTGTCTCCCAGTCAGGGAGGGAGAAGAAAGTCCATAGTGGCTTCTCTTTATATAAAATCCAAGATGGGAAGAAGAGAGATTGCTGTTATTGATGGAGCTCTGGTCTCTGGGAAAGGACTGAGCAGAAGATCCTTTCTTCCCTCAATAAAAGAGATGGTGTTCTGTTGACTAGATCCAGGAGGAGTTAAGTCACACTAAGCAGTATATCCAGCATAGTCCTTTCTCTTCATTTTCTCTTGAGAAGCCTAGAAACCCAGAAAAGGAGACGGAATGAAGGGATGAAGGGAATTTTGTTATCTGTACAAACCAAAATGCAATTCCAAAAGAACCCAGTCACACTGTGATAAAGTCCTAGAAAATGCTGAAACAGATGCATCTCTAAAGTTACTAAAATAGTGGTCATGAAGTTGCAGTCTAAATTTCAACGATATATGGAATGAGAATCTCCAGATATACTAGCTAAATTCAAAAAAGAAGTGGCACTTCTTGTTGCTAACATGCTTCAAAGTGTATATATATATATATATTGTTCTTTATTAATTATTTAATTATATAGACCAATAGATGATGGGTAGTCAAAAAAATCATGGACAATCAAGACCACTTAACATGCTGTTGAGAATTTTTTTGTTGACTAGAAAACAATAGTTAGAATGGAATGTAGGATAATAAATAGATTGTTACTTCATTTAACTTACGTGAGATAATATAAGAAACTCTGGATTAGAAAAAAAATGGAAATGTATCTTGGATATGCTAATATCATCACTTACATGACCAGAAATGAGGAAGGACTTGTCTTGTTGAAGATAAAGAAAAGTGTGCCATAAGATTATGTTAACAGATTATGCTCAAAACTTTCATAAGGATGACAACTGAAAACTATGAAATAGAAGATACCAGTGCTTGAAAGAAAGACTACAACATATGTAGTCGTACTATATACACTTCAGAAATATCACATTTAACATGAGAATTTAAGGCCATAATGTTTCCATCTATAAACTATGCCTGTGAAAGCTGAATCATTAGAAAGGCTAAATGAATAAAAATGGATGCCTTTGAATTGCAGTGCTGAGGAAATTGTGAAACTCTTAACAGTGAAAAAAAAATCATTGAGTGCAAAATGAACTAAAACCAAATTGCTTACTTGAAATACTAGTAATAAAGAAAGTTAATGCATAAATCCTAAAGGTGCTTTTTTTCCAGAAGCAACTGGATTTTCTGGTTTTTCTCTGAAGACATTTCACTTCTCATTCAAGATGATGGTGGAGAATGGATGGTGGGAACTTTCCATTCCCACCATCCAATCAGAGCTGAAGAAGCTTCTTGGATGAGAAGTAAAATGCCTTCAAAGAAAAACCAGAAAGTCCAGTTGCCTCTTGAAAAAAGCACCTTTGGGACAACCATGACCTGGATGACTGAGAATCTCCATAGACATTAATGCTTAAATATTTCAGACATGTAATATGACAGCAAGGACTAATTGGAGGAGAAAAGCCTAATGTATAGGAAATGGAAGCTAATGAAAAAGAGAGTGACAGAAAACAAAGTACCTTGATGTTATCACTGATGACAATATAACATGAATGTAAAAGAATTCAAAGAAGTAATTACTGACAGACAATCCTGATAAATGTTGTCTGTCAAGATTACAATGACTCAGAACTGTCTGAGCAAAAATTGTTATTGCATTTAGTCTACTTCTTTATAGCTAGCTTTTAAATAACATTTTAATATATTTCTATGATCTATGGATTTTTTAATTGATATTAATACATTATCATTTTAAAATTAATAATTTGTAATTATGTAAATTTTAGGTTTTTTAAATTGTTTAATTCTTAAATATAATGTTTAATTATCCTGCGACTATCATGTTTCCCCGAAAATAAGACTGGGTCTAATTTTTTTTGGCCACCAAAAAGCACCAGGTCTTATTTTCGGGGAGGTCTTATTTTTTTTCCCCATGTACCAGGCAGTGGGGGTGAGCTGCCCCTCATTCCTCCTTGCTTGTTTTACTAGCAGCTTGGTCTGCGGAACAGCTGATCTACAAGTACATTCCTGCCGCCGCCTCCAAGAAGTGTGAATGTTTTTGCAGCCAATTGAGGCTGCAAAAGAAGCAGGAGACCCCACACACCTCATGCCCCCTTCAAGAACAATCTTTCCATACCAGCAACTTGATCAGGAGGCCAAGTGACACATCCCATGTGCCTCATGCCTCCATGAAATAGCTGATCTGCAGGTGCACTCCTGCCACAGGCTCCAAGAAGCACGGCCTTGAGCCCAGCCCAGTTGCACATCCCAGGTTTGCAAGGCTGAAGGCTTCGAATAGAGCCTTTTTGCGTCTGTGCTGGGCTCGAGGAAATGACGATTGGCAGGAAAATGGGGGGGAGGGATTTTCATGCTGATCGTCCATTGCTTGAGCGCAGCACAGATGCATATCCCAGGATTCCAAGGTTGGAAGCTTTGGATGGAGCATTTTTGGGATGTGCGTCTGTGCTGGGCTCAAGGAAAGGACGATCAGCAGGAAAATGAGGAGGAGAGACTGTCTTTTCCTTGAGCCCAGCACAGACATACATCCCAAAAATGCTCCATCCAAAGTCTTCAGCATTGCAATCTTGCGCAGGGAAGGCAGAGGATTGTTCTGAACCTGCGACAGAGCATTGCAGTGGGAGGCCTCCAAGGGTAACATTGTGTTCAACATCTTGCTCCAGCAAAGGGTGCAGGTTGGGGGCTCGGCAGCCAGGGAAGATGAGATTTTGGAGTGCAAAGGAGGAAGGGGCGATCTCCCCCTCCCTCCTCCGTCCCGCTGCAGGGCTACCACGGAGCTCATACAGGGCTCACAACCACTGGTGAAGGAGGAGGTGGTTTGGAGAGCTGGGCTCAGTTGCCCCATGCCAGGCAGGAGGAGATCAGTCAAACTGATGAGAGCAGCACAGCCAGGAGCATGATGAGGCCTCGCGAAGCCAGGAGTAGCAGGTGCAGCAGCCACGCAGAGGTGGCATGAGGGGGGAGGAGGAACCGATTCCAACGTGCCTTCTGCCTAATCGTAGCAGCAGCCTGAGCAAGATCCAGGCCTGGCAGAGCGCAAACCATGGACGCTTCCTGCTCCAGAGCCGTAAGGTGAGCTGCAGAAGAGAGGAGTCCTTGGCTCCAAGGTTCCCTGGCACCCCGGGCAGGACTGGGGCTGGCAAGAGTGCAACAGAAACACCTCCAAACACCCAAAAAGACAGAATGAGAGGCAGCTCCCGGCCCTCATGGGCTGCGATTAAGGGGCTGAGCTGCCATGAGGTGACCGGGGAAGGGAAGGGTTGCCTCCTGTGCTGGTCACGCCCAACCCTTCACTAGGCCTTATTTTTGGAGTAGGGCTTACATTAGGCCTACCCCAAAAAATCAGGCTAGGACTTATTTTCGGGCTAGGTCGTATTTTCGGGGAAATGCGGTAGTTGAAATACTATTTTAGATTATGCTTTAAATGTGTCTTGGGTTAAAGTTAAATCACTTTAAATATCTCTGCTTCCCATGAAACAGAAATAACAGAAAGCTGTTCATAAAATAGATCAAATAGACAACTTCTAAAGGATAATTTAATAGGCTGTACACCGCCCTGAGTTCTTCGGGAAAAGGGCGGTATAGAAATATTATTATTATTATTATTATTATTATTATTATTATTATTATTATTATTATTATTATTATTATTATTTATAAGACAACTTTAAGTTTACAAATTTGACATGGTCTGTGAATCTGATCCATGTTTATTTAAAATAGAGTGCATGGGAAAATAACCTTTTGGAAAATAACCTTACTGTGAAAAATTTTGCATTCCAAGATTAGAGCTAATTTATTTTTCCTAAATCCCCATGGACTATTTCTAAAACTAAATAGGATTCATTTGAAGTTGTAATGAGGATTGATGCTATTTACAATAGTTTTCTGGCTGGCTTCCAACAAGTAGGAAGAATTATGAGAATTTGTCCATGTATGGCCATATTACTTTTTTTTAAAAGAAAATAATAAATTGACCAGTTAGAATGTACTAATGAATTCAGCTTGAATATTTACTGTATATTATGTTCATATAATCTTGATGCTAAGTCTTAGAAGGTTGTAAATTAAAAATGCTATTTGTAAAGGAAATACAATCATCAACAATATATTTATTAAAGCTCCAGCAACTCAAAATAAAATATCTAGGACATGTCTAGGTAATGATGTAGTACAAAATAAAAATCTCACTAATGTAAATTGAGGTGTTTTGGTCTTTCTCTTTTGTTTCTGACATTTTGATTGACTGTGGAATGGTATGTAGATGTTGCTTATCTCTATGTGCCTGTTGATGGCTGGTTGTCTGTTGAAGCTTTCTGAGATGACATTCAGACTATTACAACAACATGGCCTACCATATTTTTCAGAGTATAAGACGCTCTGGAGTATAAGACACACCATATTTTGGGGGGAAGAAAATAAGAAAAAAAAACTGTGAGAAGCTGCGTTTGCAGCCTCCAAAAGCTCTGTTTGCAAAGGAGCTTCTCTTTGCAAAGGGAGCCTCTCAAACGGACCTTTTGGAGGCTGTTTGAGAGGCTCTCTGTTTGGGAGGCTGCATTTGCAGCCTCCAAAAGCCCCAAAAAGGTGGGGGCCAGTGGTGGGCAGGGCTACATTCGGTGTATAAGACGTACCCAATTTTTCACTCTCTTTTAGGGGGGGGAAAGGTGTGTCTTATACTCCAAAAAATATGGTAATTGTAGTACATGAACCAACTAAAGTCCTCCAAAACATCCTAAGGGAGGGAAAAAAAAACCCCAACCCAACAGCCTCAGAAGAAAAAATAAGAATGACCTGCAATATGGAGTGCAAGGACGGAAATGGCTACTATGTAGGATAACGAACAGGCAGAAGGCTAAAAGTGCACCTATGAACACCAGCTAGGAGTCAGAAGACATGATGAAAAGTTTCACAACATGTGGACAGACTTTACCATAGTTTCAACTGAGAAACGTGAGCATCCTTGATCAAGCCAAGTCCAAAAATGCTAGAGGATTCCTGGCACTCAGAAAACCAGCCGCCAACAAGCATATAGAAATATATACCATTCAAAGGGGACGATCAAAAACCAAAAAGGATACAGAAAGACTGAAACATCTGCACCCAAACAATCAATACTTAGATAACAGAAATTAACAATAAGATTAATACCAGACCAACAACCAATACCCCTGTCAAGGAACTACCAACTCAGACAAACAAGCTAATAGTACACAACAGCCTATTCAAGAAACCATTAAGAACACTCCCATGAACACTGATAGGGCAAGCCATTAATATATCAAAAAATAGAGCAAACTGATTCCCTTCTAGTACTGATGATGTTCCCTGGTTGGGTAATGAAATGTCTGGGGGAAAAAAAACAATTAAGCACCAAGGATTTCACAATTCAATTCTGAGTTACAAATATTATCTTGTATTGTACCAATCAAATACTTAACTCGAAAATTTCCCAAACAACATTTCTAAAGTGTGAATGAAGGTGAAAAAACAAAAAGATTATAGGTTAAAACCCAAAGTGTTAAGCAGAGGCATTGAAAACCCATCTCAATTTTGGTTTGTGTTGTTAAACCATTTGATTTTTTTTATATCATAAAACATTTTTTCTAGAGTTGGAAAAACAAATTGAGCAAAATGTGAATAGAGAAAAAGATACATGATTTAGATTCTCAACTGATATGATCAGAACTCTACATGTAAGATACTTTTTCAAGAAGAAAATAAAAATCATTTTTGTTCTGTTACTTGCGTACTCATTCAGCCTCTCCTGAAGAGTTGGGAGGATGCTTTTTATCAATGCTTCATCCTTTCCTGCCACTAAAAGGATTCTCCACTGAATCAAAGTTTTGTCCTGAATCAAAAGAATTACTCCATTTATAGAAACGCAGTTTGGCACATATAACAATAACATTCATTTATAATCATATTTTAAACAACATTTTAGGAGCAGTTGACCTCCTGTAATATTTTCTTTTTAAAAAATCTAAAATTATTACATTCAAAGTTTTTATTAGCAAAGCATCACTAATATTTAATGTAGATGCATTATTTTTTTAAAAATTTTCAGGTTGAACAGTCTAAAGTTCTAATTAAAGAAGGTGGTGTGCAGTTGCTACTAACAATAGTTGATACGCCAGGATTTGGTGATGCAGTGGATAATAGCAATTGGTAAGTACATTCTAATATTAGTAATGGTTATTATTTATTTATTTATTTATTTATTTAATCATATTTCTATACCATCCTTCTCCTGAAGGACTCAGGTCAGTGTACAGCCAAGATAAAAAGCATAAACATGCAAACATCGATAAAATTACAGTTTCAAATTATTATAAAGTTCAGCCAAACAGAATAGGACCCAAAATTATTTTTTTTTCTTTGCATGGCACTCTAACTACAGTTCTGTTGGCCAAAAATGACATAAAACATAATTTTCCAAATGTAGTTATCAAACCGTTTTGTTTCTATGTGTTTGGATATGTCTTGTTTCTCTGATTAGCTCAGAGATAAATATTATTTGGTTATTACTGAGAAAAGTCAAAAGACTAAGTACCATTGATAACTATGAGATAAATTTTCTGATGTCAAGAATATGTCTTTGGTTATTATAAAATTTTAATTTTTATGTAACGAATAAATATTCACTGTTAATTATTGTAGATGGTTAACAATAAATGAAATTTGATAAAGAATAGTTAACAAATAGCTTTGGGAAGTATGTTTTGTGTTCCTTCATACCATTTCTATAACCCTTCCTTTTACTACTAAACTGGGTGCCAGCAACCTGCAGCTCCAGAACCGCATGTGGCTCTTTGACTCCTCTCCTGCAGCTCTCTGCCAACCCAGTCGCACGACCTACTCTCTGCCCTGAGATACTGGCCCCATCCGGCCATGGCTGATTCCAACCTTGCTAACACCAGGGCTGGTGGGGTGGGAATGGGATCCAGGAGGAGGGTATGACGGAAAGGGTGACAGACCCACAGCTGAGGAGCAAGCACGAGCCACGATGGCAGCTTCCCGAAAGACAACCCTCCACCTTCTCCTCACGTGATCCCCTGGCCAATTGTTGCGGGGCCAGGAGAGCGCACACCAGCGGGGATACCCTCCTCAAATGAGTGGCCGGGCTTGGCCAAAGCGCAGCAAAGGTGTGTAGAGTGGGTGGGTTGACCAGCTGATGGGCGAGCGTCTTTGGTGAGGGTGCTCCAGCTTTCTCTGAGCCTGATCAGGTGGGTGTGCGAGGTTCGATGGGGCCAGCCCCCTTTTCCTGCTGCCCTGAGCTTTTTTACTACTCCAGTTGAGCAGTGCCGCCAGCGGTGTTGATTGAAAAGTATCCTCCAGCCAACAAAAGTCCCCCATGCAAGATATAAAGCCGCCCGGAGGACACTTTTCAATCAATGCTGCCAGTGGCACCACTCTCTTGTGGAGGATATCCCTGCTTGTGTGTGCTCGCGAGAAAGAGAGAAAAGGGAAGAAAAAGAGAAAATGATAGAGGGAGAGAATGAGAGACAGGAAAAAGAGAGAAACAAATGAGAGGGAGAGAGAAATGAGAGAAAGCTGGAGGGAGAGAATGAGGGAAAGAGGGAAACGAGAGAAGGGAGAGAGAAGAAAAAGAAAGAAAGGGAGGGGGAGAAGAAAAAGATAAAAATAAATGCGAGGGAGAGAAATGAGAAAAGAGAAATGAGAAAATAATGGAGGGAGAGGATGAGAAAGAGAAAAAAGAGAAACAAATGAGAGAGAGAAGGGGGAGAGAAAGAAGAAAGAGAAAAAAGAAAGAGGGAGAGGGAGATGAAAAAGACAGAAAAACAGAAATGGGAGGGAGAGAATGAGAGAGAGACCCATTTTCCACAGAAATCACCGGGAGCCACAAAACCTGGGTAGGCATGGCTGGGGGAATCATGTGACTGGGTGGAAATGATGTTGAGTTGTCCAGGCCCACCCAGGTTTTGTGGCTTCTAGTGTTTTCTGTGGGAAACAGGTCCAAATGGCTCTGAGTGTTTAAGGTTACAGACCCCTGTACTAAATCTGCTTGTTGCTCTTGTTTCATATATAAGAACGGGCATTGCTTTTCTCATATAGCAACCTAACTAAATTTCTTTAGGAAAATTATATTTGTAATATTTACATGTCATTTTTAATATTACGATGTACAACTTGTACTAATACAGCAAATTTTCCAAGTTAATCTTTTCTAAAAATATGTTTGTACATTGCAGCTGGCAGCCCGTTATTGATTACATTGACAGTAAATTTGAAGACTATCTTAATGCAGAATCACGTGTGAACAGACGACAGATGCCAGATAACAGGGTCCAGTGTTGCTTATATTTCATTGCTCCTTCAGGACATGGGTCAGTATTAAAGATTAATGTTTTTGTTCCTACCTTGCGATTTCTCCACTCAGAAACATTTAAACTACATTGTTAGATATGTCATATCATAGAAATTGTAAGGAACTTAAAATAGTTTTCCTTCTGTTTTTACAGAATCCAGAAGAGCAAGAGTTGGGATTATATGTTATTATTAGTTTCATATTTTGGATTTTTCTAATTGGCTAAATTGAAAATACCGTATATACTCGAGTATAAGCTGACCCGAAGATAAGCCGAGGCATCCAATTTACCCCCAAAAAAAAAAAAATCTGGAAAAACTGATTGACTCAAGTATAAGCTTAGGGTGGGAAATGCAGTGGCTACTGGTAAATTTCAAAATAAAAATAGATACCAATAAAATTACATTAATTGCGGCATCAGTAGATTAAATGTTTTTGAATATTGATTTCAAAGAAAAACAGTAAACTAGCTCTGTAAGTGAAAAAGAGGATCAACAAAAACAAAAATCTTGTCACCATGGTGAAGAGAAGCAATTGTGAAATCAGTGTCACGGTTGTTAAGAATGCTACAATGGGCATAAATGATGACCAGTCATAAGTGTGAAGACCGGTCAAAAGTGCAAGAACCTGTCAGAAATGACTTTTTTCAGCCCTCTGAGTAGTCCCTATACACATATATCACATGACCAGCTAGCCACACCCACCCACTCACTGGCTTGATCTAATTTTAGGCAAGTTCAAGCCTCTGTTAAGAGATACCTGCATTCTCTCTCTTTCTCCCTCCCTTTCTCCTTCTCATCTGGCATTCTTAGAGCTCCATTATTGATTAGCTTAGCCCAGGGGTGGGCAAATGTGGCCCTTTTACAACCTGTGGACTTCAACTCCCAGAATTCCTGAGACACCCAAGCAGGTTGTAAAAGGGCCACATTTACCCACTCCTGGCTTAGCCTAGCAAGGATAGCTAGCAGCCAATTACAATAAGTTCTCAACTCAAGTTCAGTCACATGGGATCTCCCTAAACAGTGAGGATTTTTTTGTTTCTTCCTTCCTTGAAGCCCCCCCCCCCCGGCAACCCATTTTTGCTTCCAGGGGGCCGCAGGGAGTGTTGCTAGGCACCCCTCTCATGCCCCTAGCAAGCCTCCCTGCAGCCCCTGGAGCCAAAAAGGGGCATGGGGGGCACCGCACCCCCCCCACACCCCCTTTTGCCTTTAGCAAGCCTCCCTGCAGCCCCTGGGAACCAAAAGGGGGTGTGGGGGAGGGGGCGCTGCACCCCCCATGTCCCATTTTGCCTTTAGCAAGCCTCCTGCAGCCCCTGGGAGCCAAAGAGGGGCGCGGGGGAGGGGTGCCACACCCCCATGCCCCATTTTGCCTTTAGCAAGCCCCCTGCAGTTCCTGGGAGCCAAAAAGGGGCGCGGGAGGGGGTGCCGCACCCCCCCACGCCCCATTTTGCCTTATCAAGCCTCCCTGCAGCCCCTGGGAGCCAAAAAGGGGCATGGGGGAGGGGCGCCGCACCCCCGACGCCCCATTTTGCCTTTAGCAAGCCCCTGGGAGCCAAAAAGGTTGCAGGAAAAAAGGCATTTTTTTCCTCACTCGATTATAAGCCGAGTGGGGCTTTTTTCAGCATTAAAAATGTGCTGAAAAACTCAGCTTATACTCAAGTATATACGGTAGTTTTCCATGATTTATTCTCAGAGGATAATAGATATAAATATTTGAAAACTTCACATGGCTTCCTCTTCTCTAAAGTGTACCTTAAACAGAGCTGCAATCTTGAAAAAGATACATTATTTAGCAATAGAAAGGAACTTTGCTTGTGCGAGTTTTGAAATTCTCAACCATTTTCAGAAGCATATTTTTTAGTGTAGAGGTTTTATTGTATACATATTTTCAAGGCAGATGTGATTACAGTAGTCCTCCAGATATGAGAGATCAATTATTAAAAATTCAAAGTTAATACAATTACCCCAAAACTGCATTCAACCTTGTTTTGAAGTTAGGATGGCTGCAGGGCCCCTGGGTCATTCACCATTACCACTAACTATGGGGATGCTGCAGTGCTGCCACCACCTTCCTTCCTTCCCCCCATCCTGCTCCAGCACCACCCCACAGTGCTTGGGCTTATTCCCCGTGTCTCCTGGCAGCAGCTGCCATTTTCAATGCTCCAACAATTCCTTATGGAAAATGGCAGCTGCTTTTGGAGCTCTTTGCCCTGATCAGCTGGCCTTCAGGAACCTGCAAACTTCTCCTGGCTTTTGCTAGACTTTGGGAAACCATGCAGGAAGGCCCTGCATGCTCCGATAGCAGCTTCAGGATGAGCTTCCCAAAATCTTTGCTTTAACCTTCTCCCTCCCCCAGAAAACCACATTTCTTCAGTTTAAAAAAAAAAAAGCTGACAGCCTTCTTGATCTTGACTTTTAGAGTCATAGCTGGGTCCTACAGAATTGAGACACACAGCTAAAAACTTTATGACCCAGCTTTTGTCCAGGTGTTTGTTTGTTCTGGGGGGGTCTTTTTTGCTGCCCTTGCTAAACTTTCTTAGCTGTTTTTTTTTCTGCAGCTGCTCTAGGCAGAAAGCTGGAGAGTTTCTTTGCTTTTTTTCTTCCTTGTCAATCTGGAGTCAAGGTACCATATATACTCGAGTATAAGCCGACCCTGATATAAACTGAGGCCCCCAATTTTACCACAAAAAACTGGGAAAACTTAGTGACTCAAGTATAAGCCGGGGGTGGGAAATGCAACGGCTACTGGTAAATTTCAAAATAAAAAAAGACTGGTCAAAAGTGCGAGGACCTGTCAGAAATCACTTTTTTCAGCCCTCTGGGTAGTCCTTTTATGCATATGGACTACTCAGAGGGCTGAAAAAGTAATTTTTGACTGGTCCTCGCACTTGTGACCAGTCCTCAAACTTACATTTTACATTTTTGCCCTATCTTGTCACCATGGTGAAGAGAAGCA
>WNWU01013435.1:1470821-1499209 GCA_012654045.1 Ptyas mucosa
AGGACCTGTCAGAAATCACTTTTTTCAGCCCTCTGGGTAGTCCTTTTATGCATATGGACTACTCAGAGGGCTGAAAAAGTAATTTTTGACTGGTCCTCGCACTTGTGACCAGTCCTCAAACTTACAACTGTCCTAACATTTTACGTTTTTACCCTATCTTATCACCATTTCTCTCTCCCCCTCTCTTTCTCATTCTTTCTCTCTCCCCCTCTTTCTCTCTCTCTCTCCCCCACACTCTCATTCTGCCCCCTTTCTCAAAGAGAGAAGTGGTAGGTTTGAGGAGAAAGATTGCTGTCCAATAAAAAAGATGAAAGGGAAGAAAACCAACCCCAAACAAATATAAAGCTATCAAGATAAAGAATGAGTTGTTAAACTTTAAAGAATAAAAGAGAACAAATATGAATAAATAGCAATAATTAGAAACACACATACAAACATACAATGTATTTTCTTTGAACAGAGTATTTGGCTGGTTCACAAATTTAAACAGTGTTTAGTCATTTCACTTAAATTTACAATTTCTATATTTCCTTTTTGCCATATTTATTCCTCATCTATTTTTTAAAAAAACCAATATTACCCTTCATCCTCATCTCTAATCTTAATCCAATTCAATTTTTCACTTCTATTCTATATTATACCCCTTCCCATTGTCATCTATTTTTATATCCATCCTCACATTGGTTAATTATGTAATATTACAGTTGTTCAATACAAATTCAACATTTTAATATAAATCAATTAATTATATAACTATCTTTTTTGTATATTAACCAATATGAACATGAATATTCCAATTATTTCCATGCAATCCAATTTCTTACAAATCAATTACCGGTAATTATATTTACCAATAATAATAAACCAAATAATTTCCCCCATATATTCTTCCAAACCACAACTTAACCATTTCTGCTTTCAACACAATATACAATTAATAATATCTCAATTATTACAATTCCCTAGTTAAATAGAGCTTTTTTTTCTTTTGTGTTTTAAAATCTTGAACCTCCTCTTTTGCCCTAAATTTCCCATTGTTTGCAGTTTTCCACCTACCTTTTTTGGTGAGGAAAAAGAAATCTCTCTCTGCCTCATTTTGTCACGTTGCAGCAAAGACCCTGTTTTACTTTCAGTTTCACGTTTCAGCATGGCTTGGGGGGGGGAAAAATCTGCACCTCTTTGCAAATCAGCTGAGAGTCAGAGGCTGTTCAAAACAACTTATGGTAATTAACCTATACTGAAGCTGAAAGGGCTGTTTGTTCTATTTTTGCAGACAGGGGTCTACTCATTTGTTTTCTTTTAAAAAGGCTTTTTTTTTTGTGACTCGAATATAAGCTGAGGGGGGCTTTTTCAGCCTGAAAAACGTGTTGAAAAACTCGGCTTATAGTCGAGTATATACAGTATATGTTTTTAAAACTGGTAGAGACTGGAGGGAAGAGGTGAGGATTTTATTTTTAATACCTAATTGGGGAAAGGAGAGAACAGGACAGCTGTTCCTCCCAGCTTTTTACTGAAAAACAGGGCTTTCTGGAAGAGGGAGGGGGTTTGTAGCAAGAGAAGGCTTTTGGGAAGCTCATTCTGAAGCTGTTACCGGAAATCAGACCCTGACATGTAGGGTCTGATTTCCCAAAGGCTAGCAAGAGCCAGAAGTTTGTAGTCTTCTGAAGGATTGGTGGCCAGCTGATCAGGACAGAAAGCTCTGAAAAGTTAGGGAACTAATCCTTTTGCCCCAGAAAGGCAGGGACACCTTGACAGAAGGAAAGGCAGTGGCAGAACCAGGAAGGGCAGTCACAGCTAGTGTTTCTTGCTGGCAAGAGAGCTGTGCGGCAGATGCACGTAGGAGCCACTGACTGGAGCATAGTGCATCTTGGAGTGGGGGAGGCTTTGAGAGGTCTGAGGCAGGGGGCTTTGCCTTCACTAGGCCTCCCAGGATCTCCCCCCATCCCTGAGGCACTCCGTGCTCTACATAATAACTCACACATTTGATTAATGAATGCACTGAGAAGAGCAGGGATAGCTGGCCATTTCATGAGGTAGTTCATTTAGTGTGTGTCCCAACTTTCAACCCTAATGGAGAGATTCCATTACAGTCATAACTCACGGTCTATCTGTATTTTACTTTCTGTACCATATATGGATCACATTTTGGCTGTGTGTGTTTGGAAGCCAAATTTGCAAAATCTCATTTTTAATTTTTAAATTTTTATTTATTTTAGGCTTAAGCCTTTGGATATTGAGTTTATGAAACGCCTGCATGAAAAAGTGAACATAATCCCGCTCATTGCCAAGGCCGACACACTTACACCTGAAGAATGCCAGCAGTTTAAAAAACAGGTAATTTTCTTTTTTCTTTTTTCTTTCAATATAATTATATTTTTTCTCCTTAGTTTCACAATAACATGCATAAGAACAATTCTGCCAGATGCAGCCAAAGCCCATCTTAATCCAGCATTTTATATAGAGTGGCCAAACAGATGCTTCCAAGGTGGTCACAAGCAGAAGTTAGACATATGTGCTTCTCCAATTTCTGTTCCCTTGGATTTTATATTTAGACACATGTTATTTCCTACCTGGAATTAACATTGAGTCTTCAAGATTATTAATCCTTGTTAAGCCTATTTTCCATAAATTTATCCAATCCTTTTTAAAGCTGTTCAAGTTAGCGAGCATCACCACATCTTATGTTAATAAGTTCCATAGAAGGGTCATTTGAAGAAATGCTTTCACTCAGCTCATTGGATGGCCCCTGGAAGTTATATTTCTCTCAGATCTGTCTATTTTTATATACCTCAGTAATACCTTTCCTCAGCAACTTTGTTTCCAAGCAGCCTCCTAGCCTTTTCTCTCTTTTTTTTTTAATTTTAAAAACAAACTTTATTCGCTATAAAAAGATAAAAGTTATATAAAACATATATATAAAAATCTTCTTAGCTCTAAACAAAAATACATTTCTAAATTACTTATAAACAAAAACTAACTAACAAGATTCTTTAATATTTAATTTTCTAAGTATATACATTAACTTTACTTCTTAATGATGGTGTATAATTGTTACCTTTGATTTCTTACTGTATTTGACCTTAGCTTTTTTCCCGTTGATTAATCCATTCATACCATCTGTCCCATACTTTATAGTACTGTGAGTCTTCCTTATCATTTAATTTTAAAGTTAATCTATCCATTTCTGCACATACAAATATCTTTGAATTATTTGCTGTTCTGTTGGCAACTGCTCTAATTTCCAGGCTTTTCTCATATGGAAGATGTTCAAACCCCAGATCATTTTATTTGTCCTTTTATGCTTCTTCTCTAGCTCTGTTGTATCCATATTTTGAGCTGCTGCATACTCACCTGGAATCTCCATTGTGTTATCCACTCTGAATCTTTTTCTGTATGAGATATAAACAATTCAGACTCTACACTGTGTTTATAAAATTAGGAGGGTTTCACCCAATTGTGTATCTTTTTTTCTTGCATTTGCAGGTAATTAGTTACCCAGTGTAAAGAGATCTTAACACTTCTTGGTTGATTTTGACATTCTGATTATTTTACTATCATCCACAACTTTGCAAGTTTGCTGTTTACCTGTAAATATTACTTATGAGGAAATTAAGCATTTCCCCCATCAGAGATACCCAATGGGCTCTGCTTCTGTTATATTTGTCTCTCTCTGTATGTGCAGGATATTGAAATTAAGTATATTTTTTAAAAATTTAAAACTTAAAACACAACTAATGTTTAACTAAGCAGGGGATGGTGGTCTGAGATGAAGACCTTACTTTGGAAAGGGGAAAGTTTTAACCAGGTATTACACATTTGTCACACAAGAAGAGCATGGTATCCAAAAAGAGAAGCCACCTTCTGGTTGGTGATTCAATTGTAAGGGATGTAAATTTAGGAAAAGATAAGGAGATACAAAAATACAAAGACAAATATTTCAATTATTCATTTCATTTTTACAATCATGATTTCCCATTTATTTCTTACTACTATTCATATTTCAATTCTAAATATGTATAACATTTTTCGTTCTCCTTTTTTTCTTTTGTGTTTAAAATCTTGAACTCTCCTCTTTTGCCCTAAATTTCCCATTGTTTGTACCTACCTGTTTTGGTGAGGAAAAAGAAGAAAAAGAAATCTTCCTGTGTCTCTGCCTAATTTTGCCTCGCTACAGCAAACAGCCTGCTTTACTTTCAGTTTCGTTTTCAGCGTAGCTTGATTAGCACAAAGAAAAAAAATCTGCTCCAGCAATTTAGCTCTTTGCAGCAAGCAGCAGTGAGCCCTGTGCAAATCTGCTGAGAGCAAATCAGCTGAGAGTCGGGAGGTGATCTAATCAACTTGTGCTAATTAGTCTATCCTGAAGCTGAAAGGAGCTGTTTTTTCTTGCTGTTTCCTTGCAAGGAGGTAACTGCTGTGAGGCACAGGCCAAAGGGTGGGGGCCAGTGGATGGGCAGGGGTACATTTGGTGTATAAGACACACCTAAATTTTCACCCCCTTTTGGGGGGTAAAAAGGTGTGTCTTATACTCCGAAAAATACGGTATATCTTTCAAAGATCCTGGAGCACAGGGGAACTGCCAGAGGATTGGAAAAGAGCTGATGTAGTTCCCATCTTCAAAAAAGGGGAAAAAAACAGATCCAGGAAACTACAGACCTATCAGCCTGACCTCAATACCAGAGAAGATTCTGGAAAAGATAATCAAACAACAAATCACCGAACACCTAGAAGCAAACTAAGTAATAACCAAAAGCTAACATGGGTTTGTCAAAAACAGATCATGCCAGACTAATCTTATTGTATTCTTTGACAAAGTGACAAAATTAGTGGACCATAGGAATGCTGTCGATATAATTTATTTGGACTTCAGTAAAGCATTTAATAAAGTAGACCATAACCTACTACTAGATAAAATAGAAAAATGTGGGTTAGACAGCATCACCACCAGATGGATTTGTAACTGGCTGACCAACCGCACTCAACGTGTAGTCCTCAATGGAACTGCATCTACATGGAGGGAAGTAGGCAGTGGAGTACCCCAGGGCTCTGTTTTAGGCCCAGTACTCTTCAACATCTTCATCAATGACTTGGATGAGGGGATAGATGGGGAACTCATCAAATTTGCAGATGACACCAAGCTGGCAGGAATAGCCAACACTCCAGAAGATAGGCTCAAGATACAGAAGGTTCTTGACAGACTTAAACATTGGGTGCTATCTAACAAAATGAAATTCAACAGTGAAAAAAGCAAGGTTCTACATTTAGGGAAGAAAAACAAAATGCACAGGTACCGTATATGTGATACCTTGCTCAATAGTAGTAACTGTGAAAGGGATCTTGGAGTCCTGGTGGACAACCATTTAGATATGAGCCAGCAGTGTGCAACAGCTAACACAGTTCTGGGCTGCATAAACAGGGGGATAGAATCAAGATCACATGAAGTGTTAATACTACTTTATAGTGCCTTGGTAAGGCCACACTTGGAATATTGCATTCAGTTTTGGTCGCCACGATGTAAAAAAGATGTTGAGACACTAGAAAGAGTGCAGAGAAGAGCAACAAAGATGATTAGGGGACTGGAGGCTAAAAGATGAAGAACGGTTGCAGGAACTGGGTATGTCTAGTTTAATGAAGAGAAGGACTAGGAGAGACATGATAGCAGTGTTCCAATATCTCAGGGGTTGCCACAAAGAAGAGGGAGTCAAGCTATTCTTCAAAGCACCTGAGAGTAAAACAAGAGGCAATGGGTGGAAACTAATCAAGGAGAGAAGCAATTTAGAACTAAGGAGAAATTTCGTGACAGTTAGAACAATCAGTGGAACAACTTGCCTGCAGAAGTTGTGAATGCTCCAACACTGGAAATTTTTAAGAAGATGTTGGATAACCATTTGTCTGAAGTGCTGTAGAGTTTCCTGCCTGGGCAGGGGGTTGGACTAGAAGACCTCCAAGATCCCTTCCAACTCTGTTGTTCTGTTCTGTTCTGTTCTGTTCTGTTCTGTTCTGTTCTGTTCTGTTCTGTTCTGTTCTGTTCTGTTCTATTCATTCTAATACACAATAAAGAAAGAAAGAAAAAAGAAAAGTAATGAACTAGAAAGAAGGTTCATTTATAGAAACAAAGTTCCATGCTTCTTTTCTACTTGTCAGTCCATTAGTCCCAAAGAAAAGCCTTTGATTTTAATTGTACTTTCGTTTTTCAAATCTTCTGAATTAATAAATGTATTTGTATACAAATTTGTTAGCTTTTTTATACATCCACCAAACATGATAGTGTCTCCTCACGTTGTTCTCACTTCCAACAAAGATTCAAAGGATCTTAATGCCTTCTAGACAATTTATTCAGTGATAAATACCAACAATACATCATTTTATAAAATTCTCTTTAAGATTAGAACATAATGTACATTTCAATCCTTTCAACCACATATTTTCCCATTGATCCATTTGTAAATTGTCATCAAATTTTGGGCCGATTATATTACACATTCTTTCACTTGTCTTCTTGTCCCATATTATAACTAACATACATTTTAGCATAGCATGTTCATCATTAGTGCTTAATTCTGTTTCAAATTCAAGTTTTACATTGTTCAAAATCATAAAATATTTATCCTCCTTAAACCTTTCTAATAATTGTACATTAGAAAACCATGGAGAAGTATAAGACGCACTGGAGTAAAAAGCGCAGCTTAGTTTTTGGGGAGGACAATGGGGGGGGGGGGGAAATCTGCCTACCAGGTATTCATCTGGCTAGGGTCCTTAGTCTGGTCAGCTTCAGCACATTATTTTGCTGGTTTTGAGTGCAGGCGCTTTTTATCCCCTGCTTGTGGATAAAAAACAACTTCTAAAGCACAGCTGAGAGGGAGCAGCAGAGAAAAGCAGGCAAAGCATGGAGATCGTGTCATTCGCTAGCACCTCGTTAGGGCTGAAAAAAAGGTTCTAAAGCACAGCTGAGAGTCAAAGGGAGCAAGCAAAGCTCAAAAGAATGCTTCACTCACTAGCGCCTCATTAGGGCTGAAAAAAGCTTTGAAAAAGCTACATTCGGAGTATAAGACACCCCCAAATTTTCAGCCTCTTTTGGGGGGCAGAGTGTGTCTTACACTCCAAAAAATACGATACGTATATCTGTTCTTGGTTTTATTTTACAACCCTCTTGAAGAAATTATAGTATATCATGATAAATTAGCCATTTGCTTATTTGTTGTCTATAAAATGCTTTTTGTGCTGAAAGCTACAAAGCTGTTTTCAGGCACATTCTGTATTTACATTTATTCCATACTATAAATATATATGTCACCCAAATTCAGATTCATGTCCTTCTAACTCCAATAACCTCTCTTTGCAACAACTACTCAAGGCTAAACAATAGGACCAAAATATAATTTCAAATCTGGTAGACCTAATCCTCTTTCCTTTGTATCTTGCAATACCTTATATTAACTTGTGGGATTTTTTTCTTATGCTATACAAATTCCAACAAACCTACTTTTTTCCACTGAGAAAATTCCCATTTATTTGTATTCTTTGCTTTCTGCTGTTAATGAATTAGCAATCATTTTTATTTAAGAATCTTTGCTGAGAAACTTTGTCAGAGCCTCAAATTTATATATTTTTGATAGGAGGTTAGCAAATACATATTTGATTTTTATAGTTAATGCCCTTAGGATGTCATGATCAATTGTTTTGTTTGTTTATGAGGCTTGCAGGCCATGTGACAACAAAATGATTCTTTGCAGCTTGCATTAAGTAAAAAAATCCTGTCTATCTGGATTATTATAGCCTTTCAATATGTCCTAGAATATCTTTTCTTTTTAATTGCTCTAATTTGTTTAATTCTTCTTCTATCCAAGAGAAAATCTGTATGATTCAAATATCACAGGACTCCCCAACCCACGGGCTGTGGGCCATTACTGGGCCATGGTCTGTTCGGAACCGGGTCATGCAAGCAGTGGGCAAATGCATGTATATAAAGCCCTCCTCGCGCAAGCAGTGACCACTTGTACTCACTTGCAAAGGTCCTCTCATGAGTAGGGGAGCATGTAGGCATGTGCAGTAGCTTAAACTTTCACAAAACCAGTCTTATCTCTGTTGCTACAGAGACGTGATAAAATTCTCTGGCAGACTACCATAATGCTCAGAATGGAAGCTCAGCTGGCAAACCCATAACGCAGTGACAAGCAGCGTGTGCCCTCTGCTCACATAAATGGAGCTGCTCATGTGCTCCCACCTGCTACTATACCCTCTTCCTCCCCCCCCCAAATTGGCCCACCAAGCCAAAAAGGTTGGAGACCGATGAACTATCAGTCCTTTATCTCCTACAGTGAAGATAGCATTTATAAATACCACTTTCATATATCATATAGTAACAGATTAGATACTATAATCTATAATATCTAAGCATATTTAATTTGGTGGTGAATAGTTAATTTCTTTCCTGAAGGCAAAATATGAATGATATTTCATTTATATTCATTCGTATAATGATAGAGCTCTAATAAGAAAACTATGTACATGTAGTCCTTGACTTAACTGTTCACTTGATAGTTTGAAATTATGACATGGAAAAAATGACTTACAATCTATCCTTAAAATTACTGTTATCACAGAACTCCCATGGTTGTGTGCAATTGAAATTCTTAGTAACTGGCTTGCATTGTTGCAGCATCTTGCTGTCACATCATAATTTGTAACTTTGCTGTCCAGCTTCTAACAAGCAAAGTCAATTGGGGATGCTGGATTTGCTTAACAACTGAGATTCACTTAATGATCAGGGTAAAAATGGTCATATAAAATTGGACCTGGTCATATGATTTAATGATCACACCACTTAGCAACTGAAATTCTGGATCCAACTGTGATCATAAGTCAAGGCTACTTACAGTATATACTGATGTTATATCACCAATTAAATAATTGAAATATATAAGAATTCTTCACTACACATATACACAATCTCTCTCTCTCCCTCTCTCTCTCTCTCTCTCTCCCTCCCTCCCTCCCTCCTCTCCCTCCCTCCCTCCCTCTGTCAGACACACATAGACATAGATGCATATCCACAGAGATATCAAGGAATGCATAAGTACCAGTTGCAATTAACTTTTATTTGAAAATTTGCTATGTTTATATAAAACTACAGATTAGTCAATATGTATTCAATAATACTTATTACTATTATAATGTCTGTTGTAGGAGACGGTATATTTGTGATTTGAAAAATAATACATAGCATTTGATTTGATGTTTCTGTAAGGATGACTACGATTACCTGTCAGAATGGAAACTTAATTTAATAGTACATAGTTTTCTGAATGAAAAAATAGATATAAATCTAGTAATTAAGACACATATCAGCAATGTACTGCAAATAACATGTATCATATATATGAGATCAGAATTGTTGCATAGCTTTTGAAACAATTGTAAAACACATCAGTTTGGATGCTTACAATCTATTCTTAAAATTGTGAGAAGAATATTAAAATCTCCAATGATCCTTTTATAGGAACTAAAGTAACAGAGCAGTTTATTACTATATTATGTCAATTGGAATGAGTGAAAGTGGGTTGATTTTGGGAAAGGGAAAAGAGAAAAGTACAACTTTATGAATTTCGAAATACACTGTAATTATAGAAGTATCCATATTCTGACAAAAATTTGTGCGTTCATCTTTAATACATAAAAATAAAATTCATCAGCATACTTTATTAATATATTCAACCCTTGTTACAGTTCCTTTTTAAAAATATGTTTATTTTTAGATAATGAAAGAAATCCAAGAGCACAAAATTAAAATATATGAATTCCCAGAAACAGATGATGAAGAAGAAAATAAGCTGGTTAAAAAGATTAAGGTACCAAAATATATTGAAACAAATTTTTACAGTTTCATGTCAGAAAATTCTGTGCAAATGGGTTTTATTTTAATGGACAGAGTCCTTCCACAAAAATGTGTATCAGATATTTATCTATTTATATATCTGGTATATATAAACTTTTAACACTTTGACATATATCATAATAGAACCAGATTATTAGGGAAAGTTTTGATTGTTATTTAATATCTCAAACTTACTAAAACAATTTTTGTTTATAAAATGTCCTTGCTTTTACTCTATTGTAGTGACTGCTTTTAAATGTTTCATTTATTACTGGTTAATAATAAAGGAATTATGCTACAAAAGAAAACAATGGTGAATCTTACCTAAATCCTCTCTTCTTTTTAAAATAACAAGCATATTCAGATTTTTTATTTTTGTTTTTGATTTATCGTAACCGTCATCAATAGCTAGGCAAAATACATTTAATTTTAACATAACTAGTTGAAGCAAAGAAAAGAAAGTTCATATTTCCAACCTAATGGAATGTTTGTAATATTTCTTATTTTTTAACAAGTAAGATTTTAAAATGAGAGGCTGTAGTGCCCTCTTATGGTAGATTGCCACATGGTCATGTAGTGAGGTGATAAATATACTTAGAAAATAAATTTAGATTTCTTATCATAGTGATTTCCCAATAATTCAATCATCTGTCTGCTCATTTTATTAGTTGGTTCTAAACGGCTGTTCATGTGATTTTGCATGAAATATACTGATTGTAAAATCATTTCAATTCTGACGAATGTTTTTGAAACTCATTGTGTGGCAGTTTAGACTTAGCAATTATATATGTTTATATAACATTCCTCAGAATTGAAAAGAGTCGGGGGGGGGGCATTCTATGGATATAATAAGAGCAGAGAAGTATTGATGCTCTTACTGCAATGAGGTAAGCCTTAATAGTGGCTTTAACTCATGTTTGGTTGAGTTCATTCTTTGTTTTCCTCCCGCAGTGCTCTAGACATCTCTTGATCCTTTTCAACTCCTTCAACTCCTCCATGAACCACAGGGAGTAACTGGAGTGATGGGCCAAGAGAGACCTCATAGTTGCTATCCTATCAGAGCCAGAGCCTCAGCAGGACTCTGTAGCAAATCAAGTATTTGCCCCAGCTGCTTTGAAAACCAATTGGAGCCATTAATTGCTGGAAACAAATCAAAAGGTTCTACCTTCCTGTGGATGGGATTAAAATTAAAAAATATAATCTTCAATTCCATCAACACATGATCAGTCTTGAACAGAAAACTCCTAATTTTATAACCAGATGATGTTCTTCTTTACACTTATAGTCCGTCTTGTATTAGCTCTTTTTTCTAAAGCGTCATTCCATGTCAAGTGGTCTGATTTCACGAAAGTGCCCAGGTCAGCCATCACGGATTTTGATGAAATTTGGTGTGAACATACACACACGTCCCAATGAACACTACTACTAATGATGTCTATATAAAAGGAGGGCATACCTGATAGCCATGTAATACCAACCATGGGGTTGCTGGGTCAAGTGCCTGAACTGGTAATAACAATGTCACCATGGACCAACGCAAAATAATAGTAGTAATGATGTCTATATAAAACAAACAAAATGAAACAATAATAGAATGCATGTGACGCTGCCATAGCAATGTCCTCCACTTTGTCCCTATTTTTAGGGCTTTATATGTCATCAATGAAACACCAACTTTACTTTTTTAGGGGGTTTGAAACATGCTTTCTAATGACAATGATTTAACAGAGTTTCCAGTTTTTTGTAAAAGCGGGCTGAAAATACCCTATTTTTGACATTTTTACAAAAACCGTCCACTTTACACTCAATTTGTGAACTATTGGAAAGCATTAGGAGAATTAAATTTTATATTCGACAACCTTGTGCTGCTAAGTTATTATGCACAAAATTTCACGTTTCTCATACCTTACCTTCCGGAGATATAAGAAGCCAAACTTTATCCTTTTTTTGCGCTGGTCATTTTCGGCCAACTTTGCTCCCAATTATCTAGATGGAGATCACTCATGAGAATGTTTTTATTATTTTGTTTAATAGAGCACAACAAGTTGTACAAGATGGCCAGGTTTTGTTTCTCTCAACAAAATATTGCAAGAGATAATATGTCTCAAAGTTGCTGAAATCTCAGAGTGATACTGTCAAAGGCTGCAGTATGGGGTCATACAAATGACTATATCTCTGCAAGTATTGCATCAGCAAACATAACACTTTACCAATGTTCATTGGGATGTGTGTGCATGTTCACACCAAATTTCATCAAAATCTGTGATGGGTGACCTGGGAGCCCCAGACCACTTGACATGGAATGATCCTAATCTTCTTTGACTCTTATTTTTATTGTGATCTCAGAGCAGTACAAAAAGTTTTACTTTCTATCCAACTTGTCAATAAGTTATTTTAGGAAAAAATATTCTGTTTCTTTTGTAGGACCGTTTACCTCTTGCAGTAGTAGGTAGTAATACTATTATTGAAGTCAATGGGAAGAGAGTTAGGGGAAGACAGTATCCTTGGGGTGTTGCAGAAGGTAAGTGAATAGAATGTATAACATAATTGGGCAATAAGCTATATCTTTATAGGAATATTACAGTTTCAGAAAAACAAAATAGAGGTACAGACTTTCCCACTTGCCCTTCTATCTCCACATAACAGTACCCTTAATTATACTTTACATCTTTTACTAATATTGTAACAAAATCATAAGATTCACATGTATGTAAATTGAGAATTTCCTGAGATACTCAATTGAAGAATTATATTACGGATGTTTGAATTATTTTAAAACTCTTCTATAATTAGTTCATTTTAACAGTCTAGAGCCTAGAGCAGGGGGTCCTCAAACTATGGCCGGCCAAAGTCATTAATCCAGTCCACTTGGGACCATGAGGCTGCCTCGCCCACATCGCCCCACCTACCCATCAGCCCCCACCCACCTTCTGGAGGCTGAGGAGGCAAAAAACTGGATGTGCAGAAGCCTCAGGAGACCAAAAACAGCCCCGTTTTTGGGCGGCAGAGTGGTACTGGGGCCAAGGAGGCCAAAAACAGGATGTACAGAGGCCTGAGGAGACCAAAAACAGGCTTCCCCAGCCTCCAGAGAGAGAGGGAGGGAGACACACACACACACACACACACACACACACACACACACAAACAAACAAACAAGCAAACAGAAGTCCCTCACACACACTCCAAGGCAGCCACATCCCTTCACTAACGTGCTTTCCACCCCAGGAGCATAACAAATTAAAGTTTAATTTGTGTGTATTGTTTAATGGACTGCTAATTGGCCATGCCCACCCAGTCACATGATCACCTTGCCACACTGACCCAGATGGTTCGGCCCCCCAATAGTCTGAGGGACCGTGAATTGGCACCCTGTTTAAAAAGTTTAAGGACCCCTGCTCTAGAGCATTATTTTGCTTTTGAATCGGAAGCACAGCACAACTTTATTATCATGTTCCCCCGAAAATAAGACCGGGTCTTATATTATTTTTTGCTCCAAAAATTGCATTAGAGCTTATTTTCTGGTTAGGTCTTATTTTCAGGGAAATACAGGACTAATTGCACCCATTTGGCTGATGATCTTAACTGGGGCTTATTTTTGGGATAGGGCTTATATTACAAGTATCCTGAAAAATCTAGGTCTTATTTTCCAGTTGGGTCTTATTTTTGGGGAAACAGGGTATGTGTTTGTTAAACTGCAGCTAACTTTCATATTTGTTTTATTACACTGTTTATTTCTTTAATTGTAAATTTGGATAATTATAATGATTTCAATAATACAACATTACATGTATTAAGTTTTTACCTTTTTTATTGATCTTAAAATAAATCAACTAATTGGACCTGGTTAATACTTGAATGGGGAATCTATAGTCAAACAGAGTTATATACTAAAGTGGGAAGCTTTAAAAACTTCCTGAAAGAAGGCATTGGCAAAGCATATCAATATTGTTGCAACAAAAATAACATGGACGTATCCTTTGAATTACTAAGCATCAAGGGAAAGTTTACTAATGGCAAATACAGGGTTTAATTTGCAGCTTGCCCATCTGATGCTGATTAAAGTGTGTTAAAAATGAGCATTTTTTTTTATGCAGTTGAAAATGGCGAACACTGTGACTTCACAATTCTAAGGAACATGTTAATAAGGTAAACAAGTAGTCTAAAACATTAATATTAGCAATACATTTTTAAGTTATTCCTTTACTTGGACCTTTCCTATATTCTATGATAAGAAGGAGTTATAGAGGGCTGTGTCATATTTTCAGTGTAGGGTAACATATGATGGCACAAGTACAAAGAGTATGAAAGAATGAGGAAAAATTACCCTATGCGGGGACGGGCCAAGGAGTATAGTCAACATCTGTGGGACAAGATCGCTCAGATTCGGGATTGGCTGGACTCCGACTGGGCAGAGTCGGTCGGGGAGGTGTTGGCAGGACTGGTGATTTGGGATGAGTTCGATCCTGTTACTCCCAAGGAAGTGGACAGGATCATGGGGAAGCTGAATACCACCACGTGTTTGTGGGACCTGTGTCCCTTTTGGCTCATTTATTCAGCCCGGGAGGTTACAGGTGGCTGGATCCAGGCAGTGATTACTGCCTCTTTGGGTGAGGGGAGTTTCCCAGCTGCCTTGAAGTAGGCGGTGGTGAGACCCCTCCTCAAGAAACCTGCCTTGGACCCAACTATTTTGAATAACTTTCGTCCTGTCTTCAACTTTCGCTTTATTGCAAAGATTGTTGAGAGCGTGATGGCACATCAGCTCCCATTGGCCCTAGATGAAACATTATATCTGGACCCGTACTAGTCGGGTTTCAGGCCTGGGTACAGCACGGAGATGGCATTGGTCGCACTGGTGGATGATCTCTGGAAGGCTCAGGACAAGGGATATTCCTCTGTCCTGGTCCTATTAGATCTCTCAGCGGCTTTTGATACCATCGACCATGGTATCCTACTGTGATGCCTTGAGGGGTTGGGAGTGGAAGGCACTGTTCTACGGTGGTTCTCCTCCTACCTCTCCAGGTGTTCGCAAGCGGTGTTGGGGGAACAGAGGTCTGCCCCGAGGCCCCTCACTTGTGGGGTCCCTCGGGTCGGTCCTCTCTCCCCTTCTGTTCAACATCTATATGAAGCCACTGGGGGAGATCATCCGTGGTTTGGAGGTGGGGTATCATCAGTATGCTGACGATACTCAACTTTTTATATCCACCCTGAATCAGCCCAGTGATGCCCTCAACGTGATGTCCTGGTGCCTGGAAGCGGAGCGGCTCTGCATAGGGAGGAACAGGCTTCAGCTTAACCCTGCCAAGTCGGAGTGGCTGTGGATACTGGCATCTCAGTTCCAAGGGAATATTCCTTCGCTGGTTATAGGGGGTAAGGTGTTGCCCCCTGTTGATAGGGCGCACAACTTAGGCGTCCTCCTGGATTCATGGCTGACTCTGGAAGATCATGTTACGACCGTGATCAGGGAGGCATTTACCCAGATTCATCTGGTGCGCCAGTTGCACCCATACCTGGACCATGATGCCCTATGCACAGTCACTCATGCGCTCATCACCTCCTGGATCAACTACTGCAATGCTCTCTACATGGGGCTGCCCTTAAAGACCACTCGGAGGCTTCAGCTGGTGCAGAATGCGGCCGCGCAGGTTATGATGGGAGTGTCCTGACACTCTCATGTTACACCCCTCCTGCGGGACCTGCATTGGCTACCAATTGCCCTCCGGGTGAGATTCAAGGTGCTGGTAATCACCTATAAAGCCCTACATGGCTTAGGCCCAGGGTATTTAGTGGACCATCTGAGGCCAGCGACTGCTCCCCATCGCTCGGTGCATTCCCACAGGGAGGGCCTCCTTGGGGTGCCGTCAGCCAGACAATGTTGGCTGGCGACCCCTAGGGAACGGGCCTTCTCTGTGGGTGCATCTACCCTGTGGAATCAGCTCCCCCTGGGCCTCCGGGTGGCCCCTGACCGTCGCTCTTTCCGCCGTGACCTTAAAACATGGCTATTCCGCCTGGCCAGTTTGGACTGAAGGGGTTTTAGAGGGGAATTTAATAGTTTTTATAGTTTTATTGGGTATTTTTTAAAAAATTGAACTTGTGTGTTTTATTGTTGTGAGCCGCCCTGAGTTCTTTCGGAGATAGGGCGGCATATAAGTCTAAATAATTAATAATAATAATAATAAATTTTAAAAAAAACTTGATATCTGATGTAAAAACATTTATTTTTCATTTTCATATAATACATTTGGGAAATGGATATTGGATATAATTTAAAATAATATCAATATTAAATGCATCACAGAATAATGTTGTACTCTACCCTTTGAGGGTATAGATGTAGAATATTTCAGCCCTGAACTAATTTACAGTAACCACAATAGAGGTAGTCCTCGACTTACGACCATAATTGAGCCCAAAATGTATGTTGTAAAGTGAGACATTTGTTGAGTTTTGCCCCATTTTACGACCTTTCTCGGCACAGTTGTTAAGTGAATCGTTGCAGTTGTTAAGTTAGTAACATCATTGTTAAGTGAATTTGGCTTTCCCATTGACTTTACTTGTCAGAAGGTTGCAAAAGCTGTTGACATGACCCCAGGGCACTGCAACCCTCACAAATATGACCCAATTGTCAGGCATCCAAATTTTGATCACATGACCACGGGGATATTACAATGGTCATAAGTCACTTTTTCAGTGCTGTTGTAACTTTGAACAGTCACTAAACGAACTATTGTAAGTCTAAGATTATTTCAGTTTTTAAACAAATTTGAAAACCATTTTATGAAAGCAAAATTTAACACTGTTGCTTATATATGGCATTTATATGGTACTATTCAGGAAATAAGTTGCTGGTGGGTTTTTGGTTTCCTTTTCTAGAACTCACATGCAAGACCTGAAAGATGTCACTAATAATGTCCATTACGAGAATTACAGAAGCAGAAAATTGGCAGCTGTAACGTATAATGGAGTTGACAACAACAAAAACAAAGGGCAGTTAACAAAGTAAGTGGTAATTTAGATGGTGCTATAGTTTGTTCCAGCTGGTTCTGGAGAATTATTTGAAGTTAAATATTCTTAATCCTGTTATATTTTTAAAGGCTCATAAAACAGTGTAGCATCATGCAGCCTTCCAGGTTATTCTATCTCAAAATGCAAATGAGTACAGTAGAAACACATCACTATTTCAATATATGCTTTTCATAATCGATTGGCAGTGAGGAACAGGATCTATTGAAATAAATAGAATTTATCTCATCCAAACAGACTACCACAGAATGCAATCATGTGCATGTTGTATTGATTTTAGTTAAACCTAATCTTAAATATGTATATGTGTTGCTTAGTAGTTTGATCCGTTTCAAAATACTATAGATATAATGTACTATGAGCTATTTGAAATTATTTCAATTTGTGCTATACATATATTGCTTTCCTACGTGATTCAGATTTCAGTACATTGTTTTCAAGATTTTTACTACACATTTCATAAATTACATTTGGCATTTGTATGTATGTGTGTATTACTTACGAAAACTGGTGGGAATATTTTTTTTTGTCAAAGATTCATCTTGCCAGTTTGAAAGCAGAAACACCTGTATTCTAGTCCAAATGAGTTTAATGTAATGTATTGCAGTTGTTTATGGACCAATTGTATAAAGACCAGCTCTGCATAGTCATAGATAACATATAATAGGAAAGATGTTTGATATTTTATATTGCCAGTTGAACTTATCTTCGCCATCTTATATGAATATTTGTCTTGCAAAAAATAATCCTGTTTATTTTGGGAACTGTTTTAAATTTTAAAAAATTCTTTATAAAGTATGCAAACATAATTGGCCCTAGCATAACTTAAGGTTAGTAAAGTTTTCAGTTTACTTCCTATCTCAGAATCTAAAAAAATTAAAAATTCAACTTTTCCTGGAATTTTTTGTTCATTTACTACTGAGAATTATTTATGTAAAATCAACAGTGAAAGTGTTTGCACCCTGATATTATTGCCTTTGCTTTTCATACTGACAAATATCTGCAACATTAAACATCAGAGTAAGTACATGGCTTTTAACTGAGCATGGATTTTTATTTCAGTGCTATTTCAGTCTCCTTGTTCCATCACAGTTCAGAATTTTATTAATGTCTCACCCATAAAGCAATATTATTTATTCTTATCCATAGTGGCATGAACGCTTTCCAATACATTTTTATTGTATTTCCAAAGTTAAAATACTAACTGCAAGCAAAAAAAGAGAAAATAACAACAAAACAAAAATTAAACAAGACTCCACAAAAATGTGCATTAAAGTTCAAAGTTGCAAAAATGTGCATGGGGTTCAAAGTTGACAGCCTTCAGATTTAAATAAAACTTGATTTGTGAATTTGATATTATTCATAGATAGCATTAGAAAAATAATTAACAGTGAACCACAAGTTTGCATATACTTGTGGAATGAAAGTCTTATAAGTGTAGCATTTCTCTTTTAGACTAAATACCAAATATTATGCCATCCAAGCCATTCAAAGACTAAATCCCTTTTTATTGAGTTAAATTCTATACAGTGTTTAAAATGTAACGTGTAGCACATATTTTTTTGGCAGAATAACATATATGCCAACATCAAAAATGTAGGCTTTGCAGTTATAATAATATACTGGGTTATTGAGAGAAACATGGAAGCAATTATCCAGATTCCAAACATGCAAGGTTTAAAGATCAATACCTTGTTTTCCCCAAAATACGACCTACCCTAAAAATAAGCCCTAGTGAAGGAGTAGATGTGGCCAGCTCAGCTAATGGCAACTGGGCCCCTTAATCGCGACCCACAGATCAGATCAGCTGATCTGGAGCTGCTTCTCATTCTATTTCTCTGGATGCCTGGAAGTGTTTCTTGTACACTCTTGCCAGCTCTGCCACAGCACCAGGCAACCTCACAGCTGAGGGCCCCTTGTTGAGTCCTGATCCAGGGCTCGCCATACTTGGGGGGCACGGAGCTGCAATCATCAGAGGTGGCGAGTTCAACAACGAGCGTGGTGACGGAACACTTCAGGACAGTGCCAGCCAGCCGGCCGCTCGTCAGCAGGCCGCTCTTTTGGCTGAGTCTGGCCGCGAGCAGCACCTGCAGCCAACAAGGTGTGTGGTTGGCGCAAAGAACGACAGCGACGGGACTTCCAGTTGCAGCGGTGTAGCCTGGCCAATGGCATGGTGCAGAGTCCTGGGAAGTATGGCTGGAACTGACGAAGGGACGAACAGCTGATGAACGGCTGTGTTGCGCTGCCATCGGAAGTGCTGTCGCTTCCCTGTTCTTTGCACTGGTTCCACACCTCGTTGTCTGCCAATGCCACTCGTGGCCATAACCAGCCAGGAGAGCGGTCTGCTGACGAATGGCTGGCACGCACTGTCCTGACATGTCCCGCCACCACAGCCTCCCTGTTCTTTGCGCCAGCTGTGCACCTTGTTGCCTGCTAGTGCCGCTCGTGGCCATACCCTGCCAGGAGAGCGGCCTGCTGATGAGTAGCTGGCTGGCGCTGTCCTGATGTGTCCCGCCACCACAGCCTCGCTCTTTGTTGGACTTGCCACCTACGATGGTTGTAGCTCCATGCCCTCCACCCCCATGTATGGTGAGCCCCAGATCAGGACTCGACAAGGGGCCCTCGGCTGCGAGGTTGCCTGGTGCTGCGGTAGGGCAGTGGCTGGAAAGGGTGTGCAAGAAATACCTGCAGGCGTCCAGAGAGATAGAACGAGAGGCAGCTCCCGATCAGCTGAGCTGATCTGCAGGCCACGGTTAAGGAGCCCAGCAGCCATGAGATGACCATGCTCGCCACCTCCTGCACCTCAAAAAAAATAAGACCTCTCTGAAAATAAGGCCAAGCACTTATTTCAGGGGTCAAAAGAAAATGAGACCCAGTCTTATTTTCATGGAAACATAGTGTTAGTGCCTTAAATTAAGTCTGTAAACAAACTGACAGCTAATGTAGTTCAGATAAAAGAAACATATTGGATCAAAAACAAACAGAAAGCAAACAACCAAAGCTTAAAAAGGGGAACAATGATTGATACCAGTAGTAGCTAATTTTTAAGTATTTGGGATCTGAACAATTAAATGTAAAAATGTAGTGCTTTCAAACCATGTTCTACAAAAACTCTTTCCTCAAACCATTAAAACAAAGAATTCTTGTCCAGGTGCATTATTCTGTACTGTATCAAAGCTACATTTATTTTCTTACTAGTCCTCCCCAAAATCCAGAGCGATAAACATTCTTTGGGGGCTAAGTGGGACAGAAAGGGAATTGGATATTTATTTATTAAAAGTTTCCACTGCACAGACTTTAAACTACCTAGTTGAAAATGAAACATCCCATCATAGAAGCTTTTTTAAAATTCTGTTTGTTTACATAGCTGCATGTCTAGCTTCATTTGGAATTTTTAAAATTTTATTATCAGATTAATTGAGGAATTTATTTTGAATATTGATCGCAAATGAAGGTGTCCAATAATCTCGGTAATTTGTTCACTTTCGTATAGACTGAAAAATTGAGAAGAATAGCCTCTTAATTTTCACTATTTAGCACAGAAACATCATATTATCTGTATTAGTTAACATTGTTTTCTTCATACAATTTTCTTAACAATTCTTTTAAATAATTTTACCAAAAATAGACTGATTAATTGTTGCTTACTCCCTTTAATATCATAGATTCTTAAATAGGATAGGTTTATAAATCTTTAGGGGTTTAGGACAAAACATTACAGATTTAATGTATGCTTTTGTCTGTGGCATAAAACTTCATTGCTGTTTACTGTTCATGTCGGTATAATATAGTTTTTAGTAATTCTTTAACTCAAATAAATTAGGCTGTGGTCTTGCATGTAATTGGTATAATTATTTAGGACTGACAGCTTCTATTTTGTTTTACCAACTAACAGGGCAATATTTTAAAAGGATTTTAACAGCTGCATGGCTACAGCTTTTAGGTTAAAGGTTAAAAAAAAATTAACTCATTTTTTTACTATCTTTCTTTAAAACCTTGTGCCGTCTTCTACTCTGAATTTCTCCATGAAATTAATACATTTTTTTCCAATACCGCATAGCAATGTAAGAACGAAGATTTTCTAATGCTGGCCTACCAATAGAGTACTAATAAGACTGTGAAATTCCATTGCTGGAAGGAGGAATTATCATTCATGAAATAGAAAACATGTTCAGAGATTATTTCTAGCAATCTGAATGTGAAATACATCAATGGATATTAAGAAGCATTATAATAAATCCACTCAATATATAGTACCTTCATTATCTTTTACCTAATTTAAACCTACTTTAGAAAATCTTTCATACAGTTTGCAAGAAATAAGAGTTAATATTTCTGGACCCAGGAACCAGAATGCATTTTATTATTATTACCATATATTAATTAATTTGCATAATAATTTGAGGTTTTACACAAAGAATTCTCTATTAACTGCATTATAATTGTCCTGATTCATATTGTCTTGGCTCAGTTTATAAACTTATGTATGAATAAAGAGAAGAGTTCCCTAGGAAGAAAGCTTTAACTATCAAGCACTTGGATTCTATCAATTCCCATTTCAGAAAGAATAAATAGGAGTCACATAGCATAGAACTAAGAGAGTTGTACCTCAGTTCATAATGATAAAATTTAATTGAATTGAATTTAATTGATAGCAATTCCAATTTTGCAATTCAGGAATAATGTTAAATGAAACATCCTAGTTGTATATTCTTTGCTCAATTCTCCCTCCTCATACCCATTTTTGTAGTAGTTCTTTATGGAGCATCAGATAGAATTATTAGAAAGTTTTTGATAGATGTAATACTTGTAATCTATAATTATTTCATGATCCTTGAGAACATGTTCTTATGCATGCCATAGAAAATTGGAGGTAATTTTTAAGGCAGTGGAATCTTTTCATTGGTTTCTATAGAGCAGTGATGGCTAACCTTTTTGCCGTCGTGTGCCAAAAGCAGGGGGAACGTGGGGAGGGGGTTGTGTGCGTGTGTGCCCACACACATAATTCAATACGCACCACCCCCCGCACATGTATGTGCGACACCCTTCCACGCTCCCCCCACTTTTGGCATGAGATGGCACGGAGAGCCCGGTAGGCCTATTTTTCACCCTTCCCAGGCTCCAGAGGCTTTCTTGGAGCCTGGGGAGGGGGGAAATTGCCTCCCCCCCCGAGACCCTCCAGAGGCTGGAAACAGCCTGTTTCCCAACTTCCAGTGGGCCCAGAAGGCTTGAAAATCAGTTGGTCAGTGCGTGCGTGTGCGCTGGAGCTGAGCTAAGGCAACACTTGCATGCCCACCAATATGGCTCTGCATGCTAATGTGGCACGCATGCCATAGGTTCGCCATCACGGCTATAGGGTATAAAACTTTTTCAGTTGAAACTTAGAAAATCATACTTTTCAAGTCAGACATGTTGTAAGTTATCTCAATTTATGGAATATTTTAAGTTTGTGCCGAACTTGTTTCAATGCAATGAACCTGCAGTCAATGTATACTGTTAAACTTGAGTTCTTTTTCTGGCTTTGTTAATCAGTAATGAAGTATGAGTTCTGCTTTACCAAGGCAAGAGTTGCCATTTGTATCTATTGTATCTTACTTATAGTGTTATCCAAAATTAATTATTGTCAGTATTTTCCATTTGATGTGGTCTTTGATGTGGTCAGTCAAATGAAGTGCCTTCAATATTGCATTTTAATATATTTACGAGTAGCATAGGCCTAAAGAGAGTTGTAAATTGAGGTTTGTGTTGAATAGTTAATTAGATGAATATTTAGTCCTCTTTTTAAAAAGCATAATTCTGGGCATATCGACATAGGCAAAGAGTTTTGAAACCTTTGCATAGCAGTTGCATTAATTATGTGCACTTGATTACACTAATCAATTACACTTGATTAACAGAATATTTAAAGCCTAGCTTTAACTAACCATCTACCACGATGATGGAAATCTTGCTTGAGAAGATGATAGAAAACAGCATAGCTTCAAATCCATAATGAATTTGTTTTTTTTAATTGCTGCTTTTTATTTTTGTGGTTTTATTTAAGCATGCTAAGCTTCTGTATATTTTTTGTTTTTTAGATTTGACACAGTTGAAGGCATGTAAGTGGTCATTTCCATTTTTCAAAAGACTTAAGAATTTTTTTAAAAAAGGCTTTCAATGTTAAGTGTAATATTTAAAACTTTAATTTCAGCTTGTGCATTTTATTTTTGCTTTAATGTTTCTTTTATTCTAAAATTTCCCTAACACATGGTTAAATATTTATGAGAACTTAACAGCATCTTTATTCACAGTCTAGAAAATGGTTTGGCTATAATGGGTATAAAATACATTATTAATACTATTATATGAAAACATGTCAAGCTTATTTCTTACCTCTTTTAAGTTAAAGTTTATCTGAGCATGTAAAAGCACTATCTTGTGAAGACAAAGAAGAAATGATTTATAAACACTCATCTTTTGGTTTTGTGTTCATAGGATAATTACTATTCTGCTTTGTGTTTAACTGGTCACATGCATCCAATTTTTGCACAATACAGAGAACAAGTAATTAAGCAGTATTGCATATCATAATGTGGTATTTCTCTGCCTAAACATCTTTTAAAACCTCCCCCTTTTCCTCAATATACAGCGTGTGTATTGAAAGAATGTGAAAGATACTATATCCTGCTCATTTGTACATTTCGTTAGCATGTAAGGCCAGGGATTCCTCTCAGATTAAAAAAGTTCTTTCTGGGATGAAACACTCAGATTTTTATTTCTGTCAAATATTTAGTTAATTTATCTGAATTATTACTTTTCAAGGCTTAGGTTTTATAATGTCTATTGTCAGGGTTAGGGAAAGGGAAAACAATTTTAAAGAAATTTCAGCAAGTTAGCTTTTTCTCCCTCTTGTTTAATTGATAAAATTTTGCATATTGGTAGGTGCTGGATTGTCTAGATTTAGTGAGTGTATATTTTTTAAAAAATCAACTGGAGTTGATGGTTTTGTTTTTTGAGATATATATATATATAAATAAATATGAGAAATATGTGAACTGTAAACTAGCAAAGCACATTAAAATGACTGCTGGATTCTAGAAACTGTATAATCTAATAACAGTCTGCAGAAAGGGCTGTTTTATTAAAATACAAATAATGAAATTGTTATGTTTCAGGGGAGGGGGATCCCTGCAATATACATCAATCCATTTTAATATGCTTTTACTTTTGTTGTACAAAATATTTCAATTAAAGTTGGATTTGGTTTAGAATATATTAACTCTGTAGTTGTTCTCATGAAATCTTTATTGTTTACAGGATTCCTGTGACTTCTTCATTCTCTAGTTCTATTTGCTTAGTTTCCCAGTATAATAATTTAGTAAATAATACATTCTTTGTCATTTCACCTTCCATCTTCTCCATTTGAATGTGTTTAATTCACTTGCTGCTTTGTCCTCATTGAACTAAAACTAGCATTTAAAGTTTTTCTGATTAAAGTGGCTGTTTTGTGATTTATCATATTTTCTCTGAGTTCAAGAGGGTTTCCTCTCTCTATATATATTTTGGTAGGGGATAAGAATCATTTGTTTTTTTAATATTCAAACAGGTATTACTAAACAAAAATGTTCTCTTTTTTTCAATCAATTTACCCAAGATATGTAGTCTGATTTTAGGAATATAGATTGATTCAGTTCTTCCTTACATTGCTAGATAATTTTGAAAATAGAAGACTAGCAGACATCTGAAGTTTTACTCTAATTACAATTTTAAACAAAGTCATTTAAGAAATGTCAGCATAGTATAATTCTGGTGGTCTCATGAAGATCAGATTGGATTTGTATGCAGATTTTGGTATGTTCAAATTAGAATCTGGAGCATTTTCTAGGGTTTGAACCTGTTTATGATATGGATTCATAAAAGAATGAAAAATAATTCATTTTGAATTGTTTAGAATGTGAATTTGGTCTATTTCAAGTATTATTTTTTTGTAAGCCACCCAGAATCACCGAGAGTGAGTGGGACGCCATATAAATTCTCTTAAATAAAATAAATGAATAAATTTCCAAAATGTTTCAAATTGAAATGTTTGAAATATTTTGTTTTGAACTTGGGATAGCATTCATGTTCAGGACAAGTAGTTTCAAGAAGTATTATGCTTGAAACACTTCAAAATGAAACATGTTGTGCACTCTTATTTGTGGGATACTTCTGTATATCAAATACATAAAACTATTGGCAGAGTTTTAGAACCCTGTTGCCAGTTGTATCCAGTGGTGGGATTCAATTTTTTTAACAACCGGTTCTGTGGGCGTGGCTTATTTGGGGGTGTGGCTTGGTGGTCATGTGAAAGTGGGTGTGGCTTGGTGGTCATGTGACCGGCTGAGCGTGGCTAGCTGGTCATGTGACCGGGTGGCTGTGGCTATGTGCCTAGGGACTACTCAGAGGGCTGAAAAAAGTCATTTCTGACTGGTCCTTGTACTTTTTGACCGGTCCTCACACTTATGACCATCCTCATATTTATGACAATTGCAGCATTCTTAACAACCATGTCACTCATTTCACAACTGCTTCTCTTCACCACGGTGACAAGATAGGGTGCAAAACGTAAAATGTGAGGACAGTCGTAAGTACAAGGACTGGTCAGAAGTGTGGGGACTGGTCAAAAATAACTTTTTCAGCCCTCTGAGTAGTCCATATGCAGATAGGGACTACCCAGAGGGCTGAAAAAAGTGATTTCTGGCAGGTCCTTGCACTTTTGACTGATCCTCGTACTTACGACCGCTCATCATTCATGCCTGTTGCAGTATTCTTAACAACTGTGTCACTCATTTCACAACTGCAGTGCTTCATGTGACCAGGTGGGCGTGGCCAGGTGGTCATGTGGCATCGCTTCTTTGCCCTAATGACAGTTTGCTGCAACAGTCGTAAGTGTGAAAAACGGTCATAAATCACTTTTTTCAGTGCCATTGAACCTGTTGTAAGTCAAGGATTACCTGTACAAAAATACAAAAAGCTTTGCTTGCAAAAAGCTGCCCTAAATACCAATCATTAGATAAGAAATACCTGCAAACTGGAGTTACAAATCAGGCAGGGTGCCAAAACACCTTGAGGAATTAAAATAATTAACATGCAGTGTTCTAATTCTTGCTCATAAAGAGAAAGCCTTTAACAGAGAGGTCATTTAAGCTCCCAAGTATGAAGCAATGGAGCAAACAGAGTATCTGTTGCTTGTTAAGCCAATTACCAGAACAAATAGACACAGGAACTAGTCAGATTTCCGAAGCTGCTTCTTTTCAGGAACAGAGATTAACATTTTTCCTTCCAAACAAAGCTGAATAGGGAAAATTATCTCATCACTATACACAGGATTAAATATCACCAAGCACAGAATTAAACTTCAACAAAAACCAGTTTTAGACCAAAAGTCAGAAAGGATATGTAAACTCATGTTTGAATGTCAATCTTTCTAGCCAGTCAATAAGCCTTGCTGAATGTCATTCATCTTGGTTCCTTGTTATTAAAAGCTTCTGCTTCATTATTCAATTATTTCTTCAAAGTGCTGATCATTGCATCCTGGCTAGAAGAACTCCAACAGGGGAGTATTTCCTCCCAACAATGGTGTAAAAAGCTTAAAACAACCGATTCCCTTTAAGAAAGTCAAGCAAAAAAAAAAACCTCCAAGAAGCTCCGGAACCAGAAGCGACAGTAAATCTAGGCGTACTGCCAAGAATGTAATAATGCAGAGGCAGTTTCTGTGAGTAGGGCAATAAGGATTAGGCTAGGAAACAAAAATTCCTTAAAGGATTAACCCTGTAAAGTGGAAAAAAACAAAAGGAGATTTTTTTCTAACAATCTGTTCTCCGAATTGCTTAACTACTTAACAACCGGTTTTACCGAGAATCCCACCACTGGTTGTACCTATTCATGCACAAATTCAAACTCCAAATTCTATTATCCCTTTTCCAGAAGCAGTGACTCATTAATACAGCTCTAAAGCACTTCAAGAGGGTTGTTGAAAATTCTTATTTACATTGCAGTCTATTTTATTTGGGGATAATATCCAATACATCAAGAAAGTTCTCTATTTTTCTTCTAAAAATTTTGTTAAGTTGCTATATCACACTGCTATAGTAATAGTAAAAGACACACCTAGAATAATTTCCTTTTGAGAATCTAGACCACATTCTTTCCCAAACTGGCACCTTCCAAAGAATTTTAATTGTAACTTATTTAAGGGTACTATGTTCCAAATATATCTGTCTGATTACTTTTCCTCAGTCTTCTTTAATACTTACTTACTACTTATTTCCTATGTTAGTTCAGTCTCTTTATTTCTCATTTCTGTCAATCTACTGTATATACTCGAGTATAAGTTGACCCGAATATAAGCCAAGGCACCCAATTTTACCACAAAAAACTGGAAAAACTTATTGACTCGAATATTAGCCAGGGGTAGGAAATGCAGCGGCTACTGGTAAATTTCAAAATAAAAATAGATACCAATAAAATTACATTAATTGAGGCATCAGTAGGTTAAATGTTTTTGAATATTTTTTTTTATTGAAAAAGTTTGACCAATACAAATTCCCCCCCCAACCCAACATTGTAAGATACATATAGAAATATATAATTCCATCCCATCCCCACCCTAACCCTCCCCCTCCTCCCTCTTCCCTCCCCCCCTTGACTTCCATTATATGCAATATTAATATTCCCAAACAATATATATGTTATTCAATCTTCCATATCTTTTTTTCTATATTTACTAACATACTAACATAATCATCTCAGCTAAAAGCGATATAATATTTTCTAGTCTGATACTTATTCTGTACATACTCAATCCATAATTTCCATTCCTGTATATACTTCTCATGCGTCTGATCTTTTAAAAAAGCTGAAACCTTTGCCATTTCTGCAAATCCAGCCATCTTCTGGGTCCATTGGTCAACAGTCGGTAAAACATCACTCTTCCAATATTGGGCAATCAACAACCTAGCTGCTAAATGTTTTTGAATATTGATTTCAAAGAAAAACAGTAAACTAGCTCTATAAGTGGAAAAGAAGATCAACAAAAACAATATGGTATCAACAATAACTTTAAAAGTACTGTATATGAGTTGGGTAGCTATATAAATTTGTTTAATAAATACAATGGGAAAGGTCTTTGGGGATTCCAGAATTTACATGGCACTAATTGGATTTTTGCACTGGTCAACAGTGCAAGGACCTGTCAGAAATCACTTTTTTCAGCCCTCTGGGTAGTCCTTTCATGCATATGGACTACTTAGAGGGCTGAAAAAGTTGGTCCTCGCATTTTTGACCAATCCTCGAATTTACGACTGTCCTCACATTTTACATTTTTTGCCCTATCTTGCCACCATGGTGAAGAGAAGCAGTTGTGAAATGACTGACATGATTGTTAAGAATGCTGCACGGGCATAAATGTGAGAATGGTCAAAAGTGTGAGGACCAACTTTTTTCAGCCCTCTGGGTAGTCCTTTCATGCATATGGACT
>WNWU01013435.1:1499309-1545131 GCA_012654045.1 Ptyas mucosa
TTGTCTCTTTCTTTCTTCTCTCTCTCTCTCTTTCTTTCTCCCTCCCTTTCTCCTTCTCATCTGGCATTGTTAGAGATCCACTACTGATTAGCTTAGCCCAGGGGTGGGCAAATGTGGCCCTTTTACAACCTGTGGACTTCAACTCCCAGAATTCCTGAGACAGCCAAGCTGGGAGAATTCTGGGAGTTGAAGTCCACAGGTTATAAAGGCCACATTTACCCACTCCTGGCTTAGCCTGAGCAAGGATAGCTAGCAGCCAATTACAAGAAGCTCTCAATTACAAGAAGCTCTCAACTCAAGCTCAGTGCACATGGGATCTCCCTAAACAGTGAGGATTTCTTTGTTTCTTTCTCCCTTAAAGCCCCCCACCCCACCCCGCAGGCCATTTTTGCTTCCATGGGGCTGCAGGGAGTCTTGCTAGGCACCCCCCTCATGCCCCTAGCAAGCCTCCCTGCAACCCCTGGGAACCAAAAAGGGGCGCGGGGGAGGGGTGCCACACACCACCACCCCCACGCTCCATTTTGGCTTTAGCAAGCCTCCCTGCAACCCTGGGAGCCAAAACAGTTGCAGGAAAAAAGGCATTTTTTTCATCACTCCATTATAAGCCGAGGGGGGCTTTTTTCAGCATGAAAAATGTGCTAGAAAACTCAGCTTATACTCGAGTATATACAGCATTTAGATTTGACTGGATAACTATTTCTCAATCTTTTTTTCTTCCTTTCATTCTCCCTTTTTTCTTGGGTTCTTTCTTAGCTGCTATTATATAAATCAATTATCAAGTCATTTCCTGCTATAATTGTCAAATTGTGGCACCAACTAAATAGATAACATTTTCTTTTATCACAAAAACCTGACAACAGACTGGATGGCTACTGATTAATTAATATCACAGGCTTCAAAGCGTGTGTGTGTGTAAATGTAAGAGGAATAGCAACAGAATTCTGGTTCCAAGTTACGCTGACAAACAGTGATACAATGAGCGCAGTACATTGCTTCTTAAGGATGTCCATTATATACTTATGGTATTGATACCCACTAGCCCAGCATATATTTTTAACATTTTAGAATTATTGTTTTTGTTATATTACTGTAAGTAGAACATCAGATGATTTCATTCTCTCCTAAACTAATTTTTTATGTTATTTTTTAGTATAGAACGCAATAAAGTGAGGCATTTAAATTCTGTTAGCTGTGTCTCAACACTGGGTTACTTCATATTAGAATGTTGCTTGACTGTTATTGATGTATGCCTGTTACGTTTCTCCCCAATGAAGTAAAATAACATTGAATATAATTGTCTGTTTTGACTTATTCCAGGAGCCCTCTGGCACAAATGGAAGAAGAAAGGCGGGAGCATGTGGCAAAAATGAAGAAGATGGAAATGGAAATGGAGCAGGTATTTGAAATGAAGGTCAAAGAAAAAGTTCAGAAACTGAAAGACTCTGAAGCTGAGGTATGTATAGTTTGATAAAAAAACTTCAACTGAATAAAGTAATAATTAGAAGCAATATGGTATTTATCACTGTGATTGCGCTACTCTAAGGATAAACATTTATGTAAGGGAAATCAGAGTAATATGCTATGTACCATGAGAGATAAGGGTAACTCCTAATAACTTCTTATAACAAATGGGCTGTCACTGCTCCAGGCGGCAAGGCACAGAGATAATACAACTGTATAACTGGAAAAGCTTTTGTGAAACATTTAACTTATTTTGATGGAAGGGGATAAATGATTCTATGTATATGTATTTACTTTGTAATAATCTCATTTAATTCAGTGGCTCTTATTTTTAGTTAAATATGTACAGTATTATTTGCTTTACACTAAGGGTGGATTTGTTTAACGTAAAAAGTTGTCACGGCATGTACAACGGTAAACATTTGTAAAGGTTTTAGAATTATTTACAGTTGTGCTCATAAATTTACATACCCTGGCAGAATTTATGATTTCCTGGCCATTTTTTAGAGAATATGAATGATAACATGAAAACTTTTCTTTCACTCATGGTTAGTGTTTGGCTGAAGCTGTTTATTATCAATCAATCATGTTTATTCTTTTTCAATCATAATAACAGAAACTACCCAAATGACCCTGATTAAAAGTTTACATTCCCTGGTGATTGTGGCCTGATAACATGCACACAGATTGACATAAATGGGTGTGAATGGCTATTAAAGGTAACCATCCTCACCTGTGATCTGTTGGCATGTAATTAGTGTGTTTGTATGAGTTTCTGGCCTCCTGACAGACCCTTGCATCCTTCATCCAGTGCTGCACTGACATTTCTGGATTCTGAGTCATGAGGAAAGCAAAAGAATTGTCAAAGAATCTGTGGGGAAAGGTAGTTAAACTGTATAAAACAGGAAAGGGATATAAAAAGATATCCAAGGAATTGAGAATGCCAATCAGCAGTGTTCAAACTCAAGAAGTGGAAAATGAAGGGTTCTATTGAAACCAAACCACGGTCAGGTAGACCAACTAAACTTTCAGCCACAACTGCCAGGAAAATAGTTCGGGATGCAAAAAAACCCCCACGAATAACTTCAGGTGAAATACAGGGCTCTCTGAAAACATGTGATGTGGCTGTTGCAAGATGCATAATAAGGAGGCACTTGAAGAAAGATGGGCTGCATGGTCGAGTCGCCAGAAGAAAGCCATTACTATGCAAATACCATAAAGTATCCCGCTTATAATACACCAAACAGCACAGAGACAAGCCTCAAACCTTCTGGCACAAAGTCATTTGAAGTAATGAGACCAAAATTGAACTTTTCGGCCACAACAATGAACGCTAGAGGAGTCAACAAGGCCTATCATGAAAAGTACACCATTCCTACTGTGAAATACGGAGGTGGATCAGTGATGTTTTGGGGATGTGTGAGCTACAAAGGCACAGGAAACTTGGTCAGAATTAATAGCATGATGAATGCAGTATATTATCAAAAGATACTAGAGGACAATTTGCATTCATCAGCCCGGAAGCTGCGCATGGAACGTACTTGGACATGCCAACATGGCAATGATCCTAAACATAAGGCCAAGTCGACCTGCCATTGGCTACAGCAGAATAAAGTGAAGGTTCTGTAGTGGCCATCTCAGTTTCCTGACATCAATATCATTGAGCCACTGTGAGGAGATCTCAAACGTGCAGTTCATGCAAGACAGCCCAAGAATTTACAGGACCTGGAGGCTTTTTACCAGGAAGAATGGGCAGCTTTACCATCTGAGAAGATAAAGAGCCTCATCCACACATACCACAAAAGACTTCAAGCTGTCATTGATGTTAAAGGAGGCAATACACCATTTTAAGAACTGGGGTATGTAAACTTGTGATCAGGGTCATTTGGGTAGTTTTTTTGTTTTGTTTTGTTTTTTGTAATTTTTTTTTATTTTATACACAAACAATCATTTAATACATCAATCATCCCTTCCATGTGACATCTCGGCGTTTTCTCCGTGACTATTTCTTTTTTTGTTGTTTCTTCTGTCTTCATTTTCACCAAATCTATTACAACATTTCTCCAAAAGTACACTATTCTAATTATACCATTTTCTTACATAGCTATTAATTTACTTGTCTGTATTTCTTTTCTAACCAATGGTAAAATTGATACAATATCTTAAAGTATTCTGAATCCTCTTTTTCTTTAATCATCAAAGTCAATCTATTCATTTCTGCACAATCTAATTTTTTTTTAATTACTTCTCCTTCCAAGGGTATTTTCTCTGCTTTCCAATTTTATGCAAAGACAATCTTTGCAGCTGTTATTACATGTATAATCAAATAAGTATTTTCTTTGCTAGTTTTCTTTGGAAGGATACCCAGTAGGAACAGCTCTGGTTTTAAATCAATACGTTGTTGTGTCATTTCTTCCAACCATGTCTTAATTTTATTCCAATAGTTTTTAGCTTCTGGGCATGTCCACCACATATGGTAATAAGAACCTCGTAACTGGTGACATTTCCAACATTTAGCTGATTTATCTTTAAAGATTTTTGCCACTTTCTCAGGAGCCATATGCCATCTGTAAAACATTTTATATAGATTTTCTTATGCAGTGGAGATTGTTAGTTTGTAATTCTTTTCCCATAACTGTTGCCATTCATCTAAATCAATTGAATATCCAAAATTCTTTGCCCAAGCTATCATTGATTCCTTTACTTGGTCTTCCTCCAACTCAATGCCAAGTAAAAAATTATAATTTTTTTTATTAGTTTGTCCTCTGTTCTTGTGAGTATCCTATCCAACTCTGTCTTTTCTAAGTGAAAACTATGTAATTTAGCATCTTTTTCCTATCTTGTTTGTATTTGCATGTACATATACCAATCCATCTCAATACCCTGTTCTTGCAGTTCTCACTTCCCCTTCAATTCCCCCTTATGTGTTAATAACTCCTTGTATCTAACAATATTTCTAAAATTAAAAATATTTCGGTGTATTAAAGCTTCCATTGTTGATAACCATACTGGTATTTTCACATAGTATTTATCTCTAACCTTCTCCCATGCCAATAACAATGCGTTCCTTATATAATGTCTATGAAAGTACGTATGTATCTTACTTCTACCATACCATAGGAATGCATGCCATCCCAATTGTAAATTGTGATCTTCCAATGTTAATAGTCTTACATTTCTTAATTCAACCCATTCCTTCATCCATGTCAGTGCTGCTGCTTGGTAATATAATTCCCCATTCGGCAGTCCAAATCCACCACGTAATCTCGTGTCTTGAAGCATGCTTATTCTTGCTTTTTTCCCTTGCCATATAAATTTCCTTGTTATTTTATTAAGATGTTGAAAATAAGTCTTCTCAATTTTTATCGGTACTGTCTGGAATAAAAATAATAGTCTTGGTAAAATGTTCATCTTTATTATTGCAACTCTTCCCATAAATGACAGCTGAATATTTTTCAATTTCTCCAAGTCTTTCTCAATTTGTTCTTTTAATTTATAATAATTATCCTCTTTTATCGTTGCACATCTGGACGTTAAGTATACTCCCAAGTATTTTATTTTTTTCGCATCTTGTATATCTAATTTGTCTTTTATCTCTTTTGTTTTTCTGTAATGTTTTTCACTAACATTTTCATTTTTTCTTTGTTTACTTTTAGACCAGTGACCTTCCCATAACTCTCTATTTGTTCTAATAATTGCCTGTTGTTAGAGGTTCTTCTAGGATGAATACTAAATCATCAATCAGCAAAAGCTTGTAATTTATACTCTTCTTTTTTAATTTTCATCCTTTTTATCTCTTCATTTCACCTAATATTTCTATTTAAGACTTCTAAAGTCAAAATAAACAACAATGGGGATAAGGGACATCCTTGTCTTGTACCCTTTGTAATAGTAATATTTTCTGTCATTTCTCCATTTATTATTATCTTAGCAAATTGTCTAGCATAAATTGTTTTTATAGTATTTACAAATTTCTCCCCAAAATCCATTAGCTGCAATTGTTCTATCATGAATTGCCAGTTTACATTGTCAAAAGCTTTTTGGGCATCTAAAAACATCATCGCCATTTTTTTTTCTGAGTGTGTCTCATAATATTCCAGTGTATTTAGAATTATCCTCATATTGTCTCTGATTTGTCTCTTAGGTAAAAAACCATTTTGGTTCGTATAGATAAATTCATTTTTTTAGCCTATCGCCATTATTGAAGCAAAAATCTTATAGTCCACATTTAATAACGAAATTGGTCTATAATTTTTTATCAATTGTGAATCAGCATCTTCTTTAGGTATGAGTGTTACATAGGCCTCCCTCCATGAGTCTGGCATTCTTGCCTTCATTAGAACTTCATTAAATAGTTCCAGCACTGCATTATTCATCACTTCTTCTTTTTTTCCAAATCATTTTTTATTTTAAAACAAAAAAAGAAAAATAAAACATACAAACATCATTCATTCAATCAAGTACAGACAGTACATCGGTCGGTTTGCATCCCTAGTGCCCTCTACTCTCTTCACGATATTACTACATATCCAAAATTTAATCTTACATAAAATATATCAGTTGTATCATCATTTAAGTATTTTGATATTTGCTTACATATCACAATTTTTTGTTATCTACCCAGTGGTAAAATAAATCCCATATCAAATAATATTGTTTTTCTTCCTGTTCTCTTATTTCAAATGTCAGTTTACTCATTTCGGCACAGTCCAACATTTTCCTAATAATTTCTTCGTCCGAAGGTATCATTTCTTCTTTCCAATTTTTAGCAAATACAATTCTAGCTGCTGTTAGAAGATTCACAATTAAATAGTGCAGTTCTTTGTTATATATTTCTGGTAAAATCCGTAATAAAAATATCTCTGGTTTAAAGTCTATGTGTCTCTTAGTCATAGAGTCTCTTGGTCTCTTTTTCAACCACATGTGTATCTTAGTCCAATATCTCCTTGCTTCTAGACATGTCCACCACATGTGGTAATAGGATCCTGGGGTCTGATGACATTTCCAACACTTCTCCGATTTGTTCTGGAACATTCTGGCGATTCTCGATGGGGATAAGTGCCACCTGTAAAACATCCTATTTAAATTTTCCTTATATGCTGTGGACATTGTCATTTTATAATTATGAGACCACAATTTTTGCCATTTTTCTAAATCAATCCCATAACCAAAATTATTCCCCCATGCTACCATCAATTCTTTAACTTGTTCTTCTTCCAATTTTAACTCTAGCAAAAACCCATACAACATTTTAATAATATGATCATCAGCTCCCATTAAAATCTTATCTAAATTAGTCAAAGCATTATAAAATCCTTCTTGTTTACAATCTTCTTGATACCTAGAAAATATTTGCATATATAAAAACCAATCCATCTTAAATCCCTGTTCCTCTAGTTCCTGTTTTAATTTGAGTTCACCCTTTTCATCCAATAGTTCACTATACCTAATAGTTTGTTCCTTTCTAAATATTACGGGATAAGAAAAAGCCTCTGCTGTGGATATCCAAACAGGTATTTTCAAATAATAAAGTTTTTTAACCTTCTCCCAATTCAACCATAAAGTTTCACGTATTTGATGTCTTCTAAAATACCTTTGTGTTTTTGTTCCTTTATACCATAAGAAAGCATGCCAATCCATCAACAAATCATGTCCCTCCAAATTTATTAGTCTACTTTCCTCAGGGTTATCCATTCTTTTATCCACGTTAAACTTGTAGCTTGATAATACCATTCAAAATTGGGCAGACCGAAGGGCCCCCCCCCCTTGATTTATGTTGAAAAAACAGAAAGAAGAGTTGATGGAGATTTCAAAAATGCAGATTACAAACAAAGTGAAATACTTGGGGATACATTTAACCCCAGGATGTAGTGCTTTGAAAGAAAACAATTACAACAAGCTTAAACAACAGATAGGGCAAGATTTGTTGAAATGGGGCAACTTGCAATTGTCTTTGATTGGTAGGATTTCAACTATTAAGATGAATGTCTTGCCTAAAATCCTGTACTTATTTCAGACAATTCCAGTCAAGTTGGATAAAGAATTTTTTATAGACTTAGATAAAATGATATATAGAGCAAGATATATATGGCAAAGGAAAAAGGCGAGAATAAAGTTAAAGCTGTTACAAGATGCTATTCATCACTTCTTGTAATGTTTTGTATAGTTCCGCTGGTAGGCTATCCGGTCCTGGTACTTTCTCATTTTTTTCTCTTTTGATCGTTTCTGTTAATTCTATCATTGATATTCTTTCTTCTAACATTCCCTTCTATTGTTCAGTTATTTCAGGTAAATCTGATTTTTCTAGATATTTTGTTATCTCTTCCTCCGAGATTTCCTTTTGATAATAAAGTGTTTCATTTGGGTAATTTCTGTTGTCATTATAATTGAAAAAGAGTAAACACAGTTGATTGATAATAAATGGCTTCAGCCAAACACTAACCATGAGTGAAAGAAAAATTTTCGTGTTATCATTCATATTCTCTGAAAAATAGCCAAGTAATCATAAATTCTGCCAGGGTGTGTAAACTTATGAGCACAAATATATAATCTTGCAATATTGTAACCTACAATGTTGTGATAAGAGTTTCATTTAAATCCTGTTAATAGATAAATTGTGTCATATCTATATTGAATATATTAAACCAACATTCACTGTCTTTTGGAAAAAGTAGTAAAACTACAGGATGATCCGTTCTAAAGGGGTGAGTCAGATGAAAGGACAATTAACTGATAGTTTGATGTTGCTTACTGCCATAGAGTTTGCTTTTTCACAAATTTGTGAAAGTGAAAAATGCCTCAATCCAAAGACATCTTTGTAGTCTTCAGAAAGAAATAATGTAGCTTCTCTTCAGAGAACTTTCAAGATCTGTAGGGCACTCCTTATGATCTATTATTATTATGCATTTTCCATTAGGGAAACAATAAACAAAAGTAGTTACTTGGGTTGGCCAAAGACCATTTAAATGATACAACTGGCTATTAGCAACTTCAGGTCGTGGATGGCTCATATTTATTCATGGATTAAAGGATCTCAGTTATACAAGAAAACTCTGTGGGACAATGTAAATGTTATCTACCAGTGACCTGAAACAGATATGAGTGAAGGTGAAGGTTCATTCTCCAAGCTTGTGGGTTGGTTTCCAAATGTTCAGGGGATGGATATAAGTCATGCAGTACACAGTGATCCTAACCCAAAAGTAAATCTACAATAGAATGGCTGAATCATAAGAAATATTGGCTTTTGAGTTAACAAGTCAGAATAAGCGACTATAAATGAAGTTTGTAATTCTCAAATCCATTCTGGATGATTCTATTACTTCATTTATATATATTTGTTTGAATTTTTTGCTACCACTTTAAAGTATATACTGCCATGATTGCTAATCTTATTCTCTTTTCTTTTCCATCATACATAGGAAGCTAAAAGATTGTTTTTAATATTGCTTTTAATTGAAATTATTTGTGCAAACAAGTAGTTCTCAATTGAATACCGGTCACTTAGAAACAGTTTAATGGATCCTGCAAAACTACCGTGATTCCCCGAAAATAAGACCCTGTCTTATTTTTTTTCCCCATCAAAAAGGCACCAGGTTTTATTTTCGGGGGAATGTCATCCACTGACTCACATCACTTGCACACGTTACACCCAGCCTTCTTTTTCACTGTCAGAGGCCTTCAGGAACTTCTTCTGCAGCCAGCAAAAGGCCGGCAAGGCTTTTCTGAAGACCTCTGTAGCCGATAACAGAGCTCCAGATCGATCCAGAGTTCTGTTGTTGGCTACAGAGACTTTCAGGAAAGCCTTGCTGGCTGCAGAAGAAATGGGCTGGCAAGACAGGTTTCAGGGTGTGTGAGGCCTGGCTGCAACTCTCCGAAGGTAAGTAGTAGGGCAGCTCCACCCCACCATCTTAATTTTTACCTGGGCACTCTGGAGTGGGCGGGGTCTTAATTAGGGCTTATATTGGGCACACATGTAAAATTCAAAGTTAGGACTTACTTTCGGGGTAGGTCGTATTTTCAAGAAAACATGGTATAACTCATTTTGAAGTTACAACCCATGCCTCCCACAGGGCCAATCCAAGATGGCATAATCAATTCAAGATGGCAACAATGGAGGAAGCATAGTCACATTGCAGGCAGATACGTTATTATTAAAAATAAAATAAAACAGTAGGAGGAGAGGTAGAGAGGGAAAGACAAGCCATACAAAAAAAAAAGACTGGAAAAAGGAAAAGGAGAGGAAGATTGGAGAAATTAAAAGAGAAAGAAGCCCAGCTGCACCTGAGACCGGAGGCCCATCAAAGTGAGACGAACAGAGAGGCAAACCGACTGCAGGCAGCAAAGCCAACCGGTGGAGAATAAAGAGGCAAGCCAGTGAGCAAGTGGAACCACCTGTAAAGCAGGGAGGAAAAACAGCTGTGAGCAGAGAGACCAGCCAGCCGAGGACACTGCAACAACCATCAGAGACGGAAGAGGAGAAGAGAAGAGAGGCGAACTTGCTGTGGATCATCGAGCCGGTGAGGGAACAGAGCAGGGAGGAAGGGAAGAGAAGAGACACGAGCTTTGTGAGGACCATCCAGGCAGTCCTGTTCACTGGTGGAAGCAGCATCCCCAGTATGACGGACATCAAAAGGGAGCCATGTGGCTCTAGAGCAGCAGAGCAGCAGGATGGAGAGAGAGCCAGCAGCAGCACAAGGCAGCATGTGAGCTAGAACCTGAGAGCACTGCAGAGAGCAACTGGGAAAGTGGCAGTGAAGGTGAGTGGAGGGCTGAGCGAAACAGACTGGACAGCTGAGCTGAGCTGACCAGAAAGCTGTACGGCAGGCTGAGAGAGCTGACCAGAGCAGGGACGAGGCTGAAAAGACCAGAGCACCGAAGGACAGAAGGGAGCTGGCAGAGAAAACAACAGAAGGCCAGAGCAGTAAACAAGGGAAGTGAAGGCAACAAATTAAGCCTGAGGTTCCAATAGGCAGGGAGGGAAGACCCGGTAGAGAATAAAAATAAATACAAGACAGAAAATAAAAGATAAATAAATGGGCAAATAATAAGGACAGGAGTGGAAAATTAGAAATCAAGAAAGAATAGGATTAATAAAGGTCAATCAAATAAATAAGACAAATCTTAAATAATAAGGTCGGGGAACTGGAGCTCAAAAACTTTTTAAAAATATAGAAAGGGATAAATAAAACTAACATAATAATAAGCAAGTAAAATAAATATCGAAGTATAAAAACAAGCACAAAAAGGCAGAAAAAATGATTTTTAAAAAGGTACAAAACTTTCTACCCTTAAAAAAACCAGCAAAAAGAAACAAACTCATGGAACAGGTGACTGATACTATTGTGGTATGCAATATATGTTCCATGTATGTGCTTATGCCCAAAGAACACCCAAATTACACATGTATTAAATGTAAGCTATGTGAACTACTAATGGAAAAAGTAATGGATCTAGAGGCAGCTCTAGCCAAACTCCAACCTATCCAAGAAAGCTATAGCCAAATTGGACCAAATAATGAAGAAATAACTCCCAGAGTTTGACCCTGCTGAGGAAGACAAATGGAGGCTTGTCACATATAGAAGGAAACAATAATCAAAGAAAGAAGCAGTACACATCTAACAACTCCTGCTGCCCAATTTAACCCAATCAGAAGCAGCCCCATTAAAACTGAGCAACCGATTTTCCCCTTAGTTGAAAATACTCAGGCCAACAACCTCCCCCTCAAAGAAAACATGCAAACACTTAGAAAAGAAACATCATCCAATATCCCTTAAAAAGTCAAATCAACAAACTCACCTGTGATAAACAGAAAAGCACCTCAGACTGCACCCCCTAAAAAAGGAAGGCGAGTGTTTGTGATAGATTCTATTCTCAAAAGAACACAACCAGCCATCTGCAGTCCAGACATGCAATTTAGGGAGGTATGTTGTCTCCCTGGAGCAAAAATCAAGGATGTGGCTGAGAACCTAACCAAAATAATTAGGCCCAAATATTACTATCCTCTTCTACTACTACATGTAGGGACGAATGACACAAAAAAGGACTTGAAAATAATACTGAGTGGTATGAGCAGCTAAGCAAGAAAGTCAAGGACTAAGGTGCACAAGTAGTTTTTGCATCTGTACTGCCAACGAAAGGACAACATCCGGTAAGAGAACAAAGAATTCTAGAAGTGAACCACTGGCTATAGGGTTGGTCTTGCCAAAAAAATTAATTCCTGTACTATCTCCATTATGGGCTTTTGGCAAGGGATGGGCTGCACCTCACAAAGACTGGGAAGAATGTTTTTGGAAAATGACTAGCTCAACTTATCAGGAGGACTTTAAACTAAAATTGAGAGGGGAAGATAACCAATCTATAGGATCGCCAATACCTAATTCCAAGAAAAAACCGCTAGAAAGCAAGTCAAATAATGAAATTAGGGATGGGAAGGTAGACAAACTCAAACATCAAATAGGAGACATAGGAAGCATACCTGGAGTCAGATATAAAGATCTCAAGTGCCTATATACAAATATACGAAGTCTGGGGAACAGACAGGATGAACTTGGACTATTAATACATGAAGGTAGATATGATACAGTTGGAATAACAGAAACTTGATGGGATGTAACCCATGACTGGAACATATTGATAGAAGGATACAAACTCTTCAGAAAAAAACCTAGACCCCATAAAAGAGGAGGTGGAGTTACACTGTATGTAAAGGACCATTATATTCCTTCAGAAATGCATGAAACCAAAGACGAATACCTAGATTGCATATGGGTCAATATAAAAGAAAAAAAGAACGACACAGCCATAGGTGTATACTATAGGCCACCCAATCAAGCAGAAAAAATAGTTGTCCTTTTTGCTTAACCAACTAACATATGTAGGAAACCCACTACAATAGTAACGGGGGATTTCAATTACCTTGACATCAATTGGAAGGCTAATTCTGCACCAAGTGACAAATCAATAGGTTCCTAACCAACCTAGCTGACAACTTTGTTGTCCAAAAGGTAGAGGAGGGCACTAGAGGGACAGCCATACTGGACTTAATACTTACAAACGGAGAAGAAGTGATGGAGGGAGTTGAAACTGCAGGAATCCTGGGTGAGAGTGACCATGTCATACTAGAATTCAACATAACACAAACACAAGCAATAGAATCATTCCAGACTAAGCTAAACTAGCTAGCGGTACCTGAACACACTTGTAAGTGGATCATAAGCTTCCTAACAGGAAGCAGCAGGTGAAGCTAAGCAGAATCACATCAGATACCTGTACAATTAGCATAGGGGCCCCACAAAGCTGTGTGCTCTCTCCACTTCTCTCTATATACCAATGACTGCATCTCAAATGATCCATCTGTTAAATGACTGAAGTTCGCAGATGACACAACAGTGATCGGTCTCATTTGAGACAATGATGAATCTGCATACAAGACAGGAGGTTGAACAACTAGCCTCATGGTGTGACCAGAACAATCTGGAACTGAACCCTCTCAAACCGTAGAAATGGTGGTGGACCTTAGGAGAAACCCTCCCATACTACCACCTCTTACAATACTACCCAATACAGTATCAACAGTAGAGGCCTTCAAATTTCTAGGTTCTACCATATCTCAAAACCTAAAATGAACACCTAACATCAAAAACATCACCAAAAAAGTACAACAAAGAATGTTCTTTTTGCACCAATTCAGTTCAAACTGCCCAAGGATCAGCTGATACAGTTCTACAGAGGAATTATTGAGTTTGTCATCTGCACAGCTATAACTGTCTGGTTTGGTTCTACAACCCAACAAGACAGACACAGACTTCAGAGGATAATTAGAATTGCAGAAAAAACAATTGCTATCAACCTGCCTTCCATTGAGGACCTGTATACTGCACGAGTCAAAAAGAGGGCTGTGAAAATATTTACAGACCCCTCACAACCTGGACATAAACTGTTTCAACTCCTACCCTCAAAACGATGCTATAGAGCACTGCACACCAGAACAACTAGACACAAGAACATTTTTTTCCTGAATGCCATCATTCTGCTAAACAAATAATTCCCTCACCACTGTCAAACGAGTTATTAAGTCTGTGTTACTATTAATCTTCTCATCGTTCCTATCACCCAACTCCTCCCACTTTTGACTGTATCACTGTAACCTTGCTGGTATCCTTACGATTTATATTGACTGTTTCCTAATATGATTTGATTGCTTATTTGTTCCTTATGACTATCATTAAGTGTTCTACCTTATGATTCTTGATGAATGTATCTTTTCTTTTATGTACACTGAGAGCGTATGCACCAAAACAAATTCCTTGTGTGTCCAATCACACTTGGCCAATAATATTCTATTCTATTCTATTCTAGAACATAATGACACCAGATTCTTAGTGTCTTAGATTTTAAAAGAGCTAATTTTAATAAACTCAGAGAATACTTGGGAAAGATTCCTTGGATGAAAATCCTAAAGGGGAAAACAATTCAAAAATCTTACGAAACTCTGAAAAGTATGATCATAAAAGCCCAGACCAGCAAAGTACCACTGAGAAAGAAAAACAAGGAATCCAAGAAGAAACCAGCATGGCTGCACAAAGATCTCTCTGACAAATTGAAAGACAAAAAGGACAAGTACAAAAAATGGAAAGAGTGACAGACAACTAAGGCAGAATATCAACAGATAGCCAGAATCTGCAAAGACGAAGTCAGGAAAGCAAAAGTTCAGAATGAACAAAGACTTGCAACAAAAGTCACAGATAATTTAAAAACTTTCTTCCAACATATAAATGACAAAAAAAAAGTCAAGGAAATGGTCAGTACACTAAAGAGAGAAGATGGCAGGGAAGTAACAGGCAACAGAGCGAAAGCAGAGCTGCTTAACTCATTCTTTGCATTGGTCTTCATGGAAAAAGAAACTATAGCCCAACCTACCAAAAACATAACTGTAAAAGAAAGAATAGAAACAAAAGTTAAAATAAGCAAAAAAACCACACAAACAGTATGGGAACACCTATCTGATCTTAATGAATAGAAATAGCAATAGCACTTACACTTATATACTGCTTCACAGTGCTTTTTACAGCCCTCTCTAAGCACTTTACAGAATCAGCATATTGCCTCCAACAGTCTGGATCCTCATTTTACTGACCTCGGAAGGATGGAAGTCAACCTTGAGCTGGTGGGACGTGAACTGCCGAACTGGTGGCAATCAGCAGTCAGCAGAAGTACCCTGCAGTACTACACTCTAACTACTGTGCCACCACGGCTCAGTACTGCACTCTAACCACTGTACCACCACCGGGACCTGACGGATTACATCCCAGAATTCTAAAAGAGCTGGCAGATGTCATCTCAGAACCACTGCACCACATCTTTCAAAAATCTTTGAGCACCGGGAAACTACCAGAGGGCTGGAAAAGAGCTGATGTGGTTCCCATTTTCAAAAAAAGAAGGAAAAAAAGATTCCAGAAACTACAGACCAATTGTTCTGCCCCAGCTAAGGACCCCAAAGAGCACAGCACACACAGAGTCTATACAAAACTTAAATTTACTAAAATAATTTAGTCTTTTCTAAACTAAGGCTGTTAATAAACTTTCTTAACAGCCTACAAGAAACCAAAGATAAAGTAATCACAATCTTACTAAGGTTGGCAGAAAGCCCAGAAGCAATTTGCAGAGAATCCAGACGTGAAGGAGAATGAATTAAAGTTGTTCCCTACAACTTGCTTCAGTCGGCATTCCTCCTTAAATAGGCTAAGGAAGTGGCCAATTAGCCCCAAGCCTTACTCTCGAGGAGACCTCCTCCTGAGGAGCCATTCCTGCCTTTTGGCAGCTCTGCGCGCCCATGCATCAAGAAGAGGCTCGTCCTCTTCACTTAAAGGAGCTTCTGGAGGTTCTAAAGGCCCTGGCTGAATCCCTGCCTCTGGCACCACATCTTCTCCAGCCTCCTCATTGTCTGACTCGAGTGCCAGCTGCACAGGCTGCTGGCGCAGCACCACACCAGCCTCCTCGCTGTCAGAATCAGCTACAATCCACACAGGCCGCTGACGGGCCACATCACCAATCAGCCCAACATCAATACCCGGGAAGATACTGGAAAAGATAATAAAAAAGCAGATCTGCCAAAATCTAGAAATGAGTAAAGTAATAAGTAGCAGTCAACATGGGTTTGACACATCATGCCAAACCAATGTTATTTCATTCTTCAACATAGTGACTAAATTAGTAGACCAGCGAAATACTGTGGACATAATATACTTAGACTTCAGCAAGGCATTCAACAAAGTAGACCACAACCTACTTCTTGGTAAGCTAGAAAAAAGTGCGATAGATAGCATCACCACCAGATGAATTTGTAACTGGCTGACAAATCATATTCAATGATTAGTCCTTAATGGGTCTGCATCTACATGGAGGGAAGTAAGCAGCAGGGTACCACAAGATTCCATCTTAGGCCCAGTACTCTTCAATATCTCCATTAATGACTTAGTTGAGGGATTAGAAAGGGAACTCATCAAATTCGCAGATGATACTAAACTTAGGCAAGAAAAACCAAAAGTACCTGAAATCAGGCTTAATAGTAACTGTGAGAGGGATCTTGGAGTCTTAGTGGACAACCAGTTAAATATGAGCCAGCAGTGTGCAGCGGCAGCCAAAAAACCCAATGCAATCCTAAATTGCATTAATAGAGGGATACAATCAAGATCAAGTGAGGTACTAATACTGCTCTATAAAGCCTTAATAAGACCACATCTAGAATACTGCATCCAGTTTTGGTAGCCACACTATAAAAAAGATGTCAAGACTCTAGAAAAAGTGCAGAGAAGAGCAAACAGGATGATTAGGGGACTGGAGACTAAAAAAAACAGTTACAGGAACTGGGCATGGCTAGCCTAGTGAAGAGAAGGATCTGGGGAGACACGATAGCAGTTTTCCAATATTTGAGGGACTGCCACAGAGAGGAAGATGTCAAGCTATTTTCCAAGGCACGCAAACCAGACAAGGAATAATGGATGGAAACTGATCAAGGAGAGATTCAACCTAGAAATAAGAAGAAATTTTCTGACAATGAGAACAATCAACCAATGGAACAGCTTGCCTTTGGAAGTTGTGGGAGCTTCATCACTGGAGGCTTTCAAGAAGAGATTGGACTGCCATTTGCCAGAAATGGTGTAGGGTTTCCTGCTTGGGCAGGGGATTAGACTAGATGACCTACAAGGTCCCTTCCAACTCTTAATCTAATGGTCACATGATTTTATTTTGGGTGCTTGATAATCGGCTCTCCTTTATAGCTGTTTTCACTGTCCCAGAGTAACATGACCACAATATTTTTTTTGTCAGTTACAATTTCTAGCAAAAAATGTCCATTGGGGAAAATAGATTTGCTTAATGACTGCAGCATTCACATAATAACCACTGGAAAATTGGGTCCAATCATTTAATAAATTGATTTACAATCATAATTTTTGATTCAATTATGCGGGGTGGGGGTTGTGTTGTGGAGATGCTTGCCAAAGGTAGGACCTGTTGGGAGGAGTTCAAGAAGGGTGCTTTGAGGTCACAGAAATATGGGATAGATACCACACTAATGGGAGATGGTGTGTAGAGTGATGTGTGGGTTAGGTTATGTTTGAGAGTGTAGAAAAGATACCATGCATGTTAGGGCCAGCATGCAGGTAGGATTGGGGGTTGGGAAGAGCCCAACAGCTCCACAATAGTCCCAGTTTCTCATGTGGCTCCTTGGGAAAATTAATAGACCCCCAATAGTCCAGGGGTAAATTATATTGAATTTCCAGAAATTGGTGGAGATACATGTTTTAGTCCATTAAAATCTTGTTTATTAAAGTGTCCATAACTTTTAAGTTTTTATAGAGGGGCTAGACTGATAGGAAGAGTCAATTACCATAGTGGTCAAGGTACCAGGCTAGAAAACTGACAGAACATAGAAATTAGAAGCTCTGCCTTAAAACACATGGCAATCTAGGTAATCTTGGGCCAGTCACTTTCTCTTAACCCTAGAAAGGAGGCAGAAGCAAAATACTTCTGAAAATGTCACAAAGAAAACTGCAAGGATTTGTTCAGGCAGTCACCAAGAGTCAAGACTATTCGAAGACAAGTACATATACCCTTAGGCTGTTAGATGATACTGAAATTTATCATACATTACAAAAATCTATGCAGGCATTTTCAGGTTATATGGCCTTTTGATAGTATAAATTATAAGTAGTCCTCAACCTTCAACCACAGTTGGAACTGGAATCTCAGTTGTTGAGTGAAGTGGTTGTTCATGTGGTCACTTTGCTCATTGATTGCAATTTCAACTCTCTCTGTTGCAGTTGTTAAGCAGATGGAGGTCCAGGTAAGGAGAGCAGGTACTTCAAGACAATGTGGGAGGTCCATTGTAGGCCATTCACGATTTCCCCCAGCCCATCAGCATGTGGAAAGTGCCCCACTTACCTGTGCCATTTTTCTCTGCTACGGATACATCCAAAGCAGTGGTGGGTTGCTACCGATTCGCCCTGGATCGGGCAAACTGATGGTGGTGGCAGGAGGCTCCACCCACCCGCCCAGACATCTGCACATGTGCAGAAGCGTTGTGCACGTGCACCCACAAGCAAACTGATAGCGAACAAAATTGAAACCCAGTACTGATCCAAAGTTGCTTTGTGCCATCCTCTAAGTAGGCTCCACTTTCACCCTGCTTCAGTGTCAGGGAGTTGATTGATCCCATCCTGGCTCTGGGATAATCGCACCCTGGTTTAGAGGTTTGGACCGAGGCTTCTCCTTGAAAGTATACATTAAGAAAATAAAACCCGAAGAAGTATTTCTAAGAAAACTCATTTTATTGTAAAAGTAAAAATAAAGATAACTCTTACTACTTTTATTAATTGGCTACATCTTGCCAGCGTTCCTGCCTCACCTCTTGGCAGGAGAACAAAGGAGTAAGAAGGCTAATGGAGGCTAGAAAAGGAATGCACGCTTGCGCACTTAATACTGATAACAAAACTTGGCAAAACTACAGTAAGCCTATTAGACCAAAAATGACAGCTCAGCTGGGAAATACAAGAACGCAGTGACATTTAGAAGCCTTCTTTTCCAAATTGCACAAGGCTTGGAGAATGAGGCTTCTGAAGCATGGCAAGGATGGACTTCCAGCCAGGTGCATACATTATTGTTGAAAAGTAATTTTTTTAAAATTACAATTTAAAGTGAATTTTTAATCAAAAATGAGTAATCATATTTAATATGTTTTTTCTTAGCTCCAGCGACGTCATGAGCAAATGAAAAAGAATTTGGAGGCCCAACACAAAGAACTGGAGGAAAAACGACGTCAATTTGAAGATGAAAAGTCAAATTGGGAAACTCAGCAACGTATTTTGGAACAACAGAATTCTTCAAGGTAATTTTCTGATCTTTCTGATGGTATGATTTTGAATTATAAAGATAGAATCCCATTCCATAGACAGTGTCTTGTTCTGTATCTTAAAATCCTATTGGCAAAAACCAAATTTGTCTTACCAAAACTTGGAATGTATCTAAAAATTGACTGCTTATTTTGGTTGACACACAAATAGAATTGTACACCTGAGATCCTATAATTCAAGTTTGCTATATTTTTAAAGATAATATCTCTCATGAATTAGCCTTATTTGAATTTATATGAACTAATTATTATTAAAAATACAAACAGTATCTGTTTAAAAGTTCTCTTAACAAAGATAATTTTTTTCCTGATCAAAAAAAACTTGTCTTTTTCATTCCCATTTCAAGTTCTGTCTTTTTTATATATATGCCTGAAATTGCCGTCCCTTTTATAGCATATTCTTCTAGTACATAGAATAATAGGGTTGAAAGAGATTTTGCAGGTCTTTTAGTCCATCCCTCTGCTCAAACAGGAGACCTATATCCTATATCATTAATGATCATTATAGGCATATAACCTATACCCGTGATGGCGAACCTATGGCCCGCATGCCAGAGGTGGCACAGAGTGCCCTCTCTGATGCCACACAAGCCGTTGCTCCAGTTCAGCTCCACCACGCATGCACGCACAGCTCCCACCGGCCAGCTGGTCTTTGGATCTGTGCCACGCATGTGCAAGGGTGTGGCGCATGCAGGGTGCCGTGAACACATGCATGGGGTCAAGGCGCGTGCGGGGGGCCTGCGCATGCATTGCATTTTGGAGGTTATGGGGCAAGTGAGCGCATTTGTGTGCACGCTTTGGGCACTCTTGTCAGGAAAAGGTTAGCCATCACTGACCTATACCATTCCAGACAAATTTAGTCCAGTATCTTATTGAAAACCTCAGTAATGAAGTACTGACAACTTCTAGAAGCAAGCCATTCCATTGATTATTGTTCTCATTATCAGGAAATTTCTCTTTGGTTCTAAGTTGGATCTCTGTTTAATGATCTTCCACTCATACATCTTGTCCTGCCCTCATGTGCTTTGAAGCATAATACCTCATCTTCTCTGTAGCAGCCCCTTAAGTACTGGAAAATTGCTATGATATCTGGTCCTCCTCTTTGTAGAGTAGGCATACCTAGTCCCCTCAATTATTCATCTTATGATTTAGCCTGCAGATATTTTATCACCCTTGTTGTTGTTTTCTGCACTCTTTATAGGGTCTCAACATATTTTTTGTATTGTGATGAACAGAACTGGATGCAGTATTCCAAATGTGGTCTCATCAGTGCAGTATAAAGTGATACTATCTCTTCACGTGATCTTGAAACTAACCCTCACTGATGCAGCCTAGGAGTTGGCTTTTTTGGTAGCTGCTGTACACTCCTGCAGTAGTAGCTGTGAGAGAGACCCCATATCTGGCGCTCTCTCAGCTACTACTATTGAGCCATCTATTCTGTACCTATGCATTTGTTTTTTCCTGCCCAAGTGCAGACCTTTTCTTTTTTCATCACTGTACTGCATCTTGTTGGATAGGGTCCAAATCTGTCAAGATGCCTCTGAATCTTGAGTCTGTCTTTCAGAGTGTTAGCAATTATTCCCCAGTTTGATGTCTCTGCAAATTAGACGAATTCGCTTTCTATCCCCTCATCTAGATCATTTATGAAGATATTGAAGAGTACTTGGTACTCATATTAAGTACACATTCTTGTGAGTGATCTACTAAGATACCTAGATGCCTCTCACGGTTACTAATGTTGAGCCAAGTACCCCCTGTGCATTTGGTTTTTCATTTCCTATGTGCAGGACCTTTTCTCAGCACTAAATTGCATTTTGTTGGATAGGGCCCAGTGTTTAAGTCTATTAAGATCCTTCTGAATCTTGAGTCTATTTTCTAAAGTGTTAGCTATTCCTCCCTCCCCCCAGTCTTGTTGTCATCTGCAAATTTGATGAATTCCCCTTCTATCCCCTCATCTAGATCATTTTGAAGATATAGAAGAGCTCTGGATATAAAACAACTTGAGGTATCCCACTGCATGCTTCCCTCCATATAGATGTAGTTCCATTGAGGACTACACACTAAGTGTGGTTGGTCAGCCACTTGTGAATCCATCTGGTGGTGGTACTGTCTATCCCACATTTTTCTATCCACCAAGAAATGGGCTGTGGTCTACTTTGTCAAATGCCTTATTGAAATCTAAGTAAATTATATCCACCACATTTGCCTTATTCACTAATTTAACCACTTTTGTCAAAGGATGCAATAAGGTTTGTTTGCACAATCTGTTTTTTATAAACCCATGCTGGCTTCTAGTAATGGTTTTGCTCGTTTCTAGGTGTTCACAAATGCTTGATTATTCTTTTCCAGGATTTTCCCAGGTATTGATGTCAGGCTGGTTGGTCTGTAGTTTCCTGAATCTGTTTTTCCCCCTTCTTGAAGATTGGAATCACATCAGCCTGTTTAAGTTTCGTACCATAATCTACATAATTTATGGCCATTTTTCCTCTTATAACTCTTATTGTTACAAGTCTGTACTTTATAAACTATTAGGCAAAATGGTATTACTTTCCACTATATTTGCATAATGTTCAGGTACTGACAGCTTTTCAGAACAGAAGTTTTGGGAAAGGAAATATTAGATGTATAAGTTAGCATAATAATACAAAGAGAATATTAGTTATAATATATACTGTGTCTAATATATCTAATGAATTCTTTTTTCTCCTCCAGAACTTTGGAAAAAAACAAAAAGAAAGGGAAGATATTTTAAAGATATTTGCAGACCACCAGTTTTGTTTAATTGCCAATATTCTACCCTTGGACATCAGTGTGTCTTGGATCTGTTTAACCAATCTTGCACCAGTTATATCCATATGCTTGGATTTATCAGCATGACAAGTTTTTGTGTTAATTTTGATGGCCCTTGAGAATGCCTTGAATTGTTTAGAATGTTGTAAGCTTAGGAAAACAGCTCTAAGTACTTTTTTTTTTTACAAAATACAAAAAAAGAACAGAAATCATTTAAATGTAAAGAAATTTTCTGTTAAACAATCATATTCTGGTGGTTTGATTTGTTTACAGAATATTCCAATATATAAGGACTTGGGAAAATTTTCCATAAGGATACATTGCCATAATATAATATGAACTATGCGTCTATTATATAAAATTCCATTCAGTACGTCATATATAACAATGTAATTTAGTCTAACACATTTGACCCTATTTTTAACACTTCCATTGTTTTAAAAATAGATATGGAAAGACAAACTTAGAGGTTTATGGGGCACCTAAAAGCTTTTTATAACAATCTTTTGTTTGTTTGGGATTCGTTAAATGTATGCTATTCTCATTTAGTAATTGCTTTAGCCTGATGGATTTCATTACTGCTTCATTTTTGTAATAACATATAATTTAGATATATTTCCATATATTGTCCCTGCTAAATAGACTGTAGGGGTGTTTTTCATATGATAGGAACCAGTGAATAAAACATTTTCTTTAATTCTCCTTTTACATTTTATGGCAAGTAGCAGGAAAATGCATTTATAAGTCATTTCTAGAAAACAGTGTGGATTTAACCACCAACCTGTTTCTACCTGCGTGCAGTCTGGAAATGAGAATCATGGCCTTTTGAGAAAAGTCACCATTCTATATTTAGCTGTATTCATATACTGCATTTCTGTATTTTTGTTTGTATTGTAAAAAGTCACATAATAAACAATGTTGTGATGTAACATACTTGAGTATGGAAGATTATGTTAGTTGAAAAATGGCATTATTTTAAATACTGGTACTATTTTACCTGGCATTTTATACATATTTTATTTTATTTAAATCCCACCTTTATTATTTTTGTAAATAACTCAAGGCAGCAAACATACCTAATATTATTCCCTCCTATTTTCTCCACAACAATCCTGTGAGGTAGGTGGCTGAGAAATACTTTACAAGCACAAGTGGAACCTTAGTCTTTGAGCAAAGCAATCATTAAACGACACATCATGTAACAATTTCACTCAAAGACCACAATCCCAGCACTTCCCAGGTGTTAAGCGAGCACCTGGATCATTAAACAGATGGAACAAAAAAGCTGACTGCCAAAGAATTTCAGCTCTTTCTAGCTGAAATACTCCCAACAGGCAGCTGCTTTGAGAGAAAAACAACTGCCTGCTGCAGGGTTTCAGATTTGAATGAATATGAAACTCAACAGGCAGCTAGCTCCCCAATTGATTTTCTGGAAAATCTGGCAAAGAAGATTGTAAATGGCAATTGAATGACCATGGAGCACTGGGCAACTGATCATAAATATGAGCTGTAGCCAAGCATTTGAAATATAATCATATGACCAAGTTTCTGATAGTCCGAATTGCTTTAAAAGCTGTAAGGTACGCTTTCCAAGGCCATTGTAACTTTGAACAGTCATTAAAAAACTGCTCATAAGAAGACTAACTGTACTTTCAAATCAAATTGAATTTGTGACCAGTTGTTTTGAAACATAACCAGCACTAGCAGGTTTTTTTCTCCCAATAATGAAATATTGTCCTCTATCTCTCCACTCATTGTTTTAGTCATTATTTTTATGCTCTGAAAAAAAGTGATAAATTAAAGGGGGGAAAGTCAATTAGGAACCAGATTATGTCCAGTTTTTCAGTTTTTTTAAAATGAGTTCTGAATATAACTTTCAGAATTAGTTTTAGAAAAAAGAAAATTATCCTGAAAAACAGAGATGTTAGTGCATAAGTGAGTATCTTATGTATACTTGTAGACTAGATGAGCTGTTATACTGAAAATCTACAAGTAAACTATAACTGCTGTTATTTTTTATACTTCCACAAATCATATTGAAATGGGTGCATTAATTATTATCCTTCCCCCCCAAACTTAAATTTGACACAAGATTGCATCATTCTGTTTCAGTTGCAACCATTTTCCTATTTTAATTATTATATTTTCATGGTTCACATCCCATATGGCTCAGAAATGTAACTGTCAACATAAGGACTGGACTTGGAATTCCATGAGGACACTCCAAATGCAGACAACACCCAAAAAATGTTAGCAAGTTAGGCTTCAGACTTTTTAAGAGTAAAGTGAACATTTTAAGAATAATCAAAGCTTAAGACATTCATTTTGAATCTAAAACAAGAACAGTGACAAAACCAAAAATGGCCAATTCTGAAAGTTTGCTGACAGGGAGAAAAGGAATACTTGTGAATCACTTGCAGCACCTTGATATACTTTCTGCAACCTTTTCACATAAGCTTTACTGTTAAGAATCCATCATCTGTATTTTGTGTTTGTAGTCCTTGGATAAATTTTCAACATTGAATTTTAAAAACTCTTCTAACAAGTCATATCAATTATACATTGTTAGTCACCTCTACAACATTATGTCCCACATATTTCAGAAGCAAAAAAAAAAAGTTTTGACTCTTCTTCCACTAAATCAGTAGGAAGCACAGTGACTCAGTGGCGTAAAGAAGCTGGAGATGGTCTTTGCTCCAGCAGTTCAAGTCCTAGCACTGAGTGAGTGAGCTCCTGTCATTTGCCTCAACTTCTACTAACCTACCAGTTCAAAAGTATACCACATGTAAATACATAAATAGATACCACTTTGATAAAAAATAATTGCATTTTGTAGGATAGTGTGCCACACTATGATGTCCGAGCATAAGGCAATTGGTGGAAGAAGAAGACTTGGATGAGGCTGCAGAATGCTGTTGAACCTTTCTGAGTGTGGAGTTAGTGGTGCACTAGCTAACCCTGTGGTGGTAATGTAACTATCATGCACTAAATAAATATCCTGTTAATTGTACACCTGAGAGATTAAAGAGGTTTTTGTGAAGTTGCAAATTTATTTCCTAGATCCCTTCTGCATCATGAAATTAAATACTGTAAGATTGTCACCTTTTAAACAGAAGATGGCAGCATTCTGTAGCTTTGCAATTGTCTCATCCTGAAAATGAGCCATTTCGCCTTTCAAAACTTAAATTCTGCCTCTTTTAAAGCTTATAGGAATATCAAAACTGTATTTCCTTAGCTATACCCTAGATTTTCCAAAGTAATGAATTGAGCATTTTTAAAAACTACCCATGTATTTTATGAGCTCAATACAGCTTTAGAAGGTTCTAATCACAAAACCTTCCAGAATTGTGGATTTCAAGTGATAGATACTCAGCAAGCAAAATCCATGCTGAGAAATTGGAGAATGAAGTGATTCATCCATTTGGAGGGTGCCAAGTTATGAAGGGTTGCTTTAGACGTGCATTTCTTAAAAGAGCTGCTTCAAATGTCGTATGAAAAACATGCTACTGAAGCAAAGAACGTCAAAAGGAACCAGAAATTACAACAATGGGAGTAAGGAATAATTCCAAACCAAATCTTAGAATTTCAGTTGGGTTCTGAAAAATTAGTGTGAACTTCTGGACTTTACTACAGCCTACTACTTTCAACCACTACTTTAAAATATTACAACCAGTGGTGGGTTGCCCCCGGTTCGCACCAGTTCTATAGAACTGGTAGTAAAACCAGCGGGAGGCTCTGCCCACTGACCCCCAACGTCATCAAAACGCTTCTCCGCATGTGCAGAAGCTTTTGCGCATGTGCAGAAGAGCACATGCATGAGTGAAGCAAGCACGCACGTGCGGCCCTGCTGTGAACCAGTAGTAAAGGTAAGTAGAACCTACCCCTGACTACAACCAATACTAATCTACAGGGGATTATAAATGCTTCGTTGGGTGAGGGTGACTTTCCCGTCGCCTTGAAAGAGGCGGTGGTGAGGCCTCTCCTCAAGAAGCCTTCCCTGGACCTGGCAATGTTGGTAAATTATCGTCCGGTCTCCAACCTTCGCTTTTTGGCGAAGGTTGTTGAGAGTGTGGTTGCGCAACAGCTTCCCCGGTACCTGGATGAAACGACGTATCTGGATCCGTTCCAGTCGGGTTTCAGACCCGGGTACAGCACGGAAACGGCATTGGTCGCGTTGGTTGATGATCTCTGGAGGGCTCGGGACAGGGGTTGTTCCTCTGTCCTGGTCCTGTTAGATCTCTCAGCGGCTTTTGATACCATCGACCATGGTATCATGCTGCACCGGTTGGAGGAGCTAGGGGTGGGAGGCACTGTGTTACGGTGGTTCTCCTCCTTTCTCTCCAACCGGTCGCAGTCAGTGTTGACAGGGGGGCAGAGGTCGACTCCGAGACCCCTTATATGTGGGGTGCCTCAGGGGTCGGTCCTCTCGCCCCTCCTGTTCAACATTTATGTGAAGCCGCTGGGCGAGATCATCTGTGGTTTTGGGGTGAGATATCATCAGTACGCTGACGACACCCAGTTGTACATCTCCACCCCAGACCACCCCAACGATGCCCTTGAAGTGATGTCCCGGTGTCTGGAGGCCGTGCGGATCTGGATGGGGAGGAACAGGCTCAGACTCAACCCATCCAAGACCGAGTGGCTGTGGTTCCCGACATCCCGATATAGTCAGCTGGTACCATCGCTGACTATCGGGGGTGAATCATTGGCCCCAGCAGAGAGGGCGCGCAACTTGGGCGTCCTCCTGGATTCATGGCTATCTTTTGAGGAGCATTTGACGGCCGTGACCGGGAGGATTTTTCATCAGGTTCTCCTGATCCGCCAGTTGCGTCCCTTTCTGGATCGGGACTCGTTACACATGGTCACTCACGCCCTCGTCACCTCTCGCCTGGACTATTGTAATGCTCTCTACATAGGGCTCCCCTTGAGGAGCACCCGGAGGCTCCAACTGGCGCAGAGTGCGGCTGCGCGGATGGTGATGGGAGCGACGTGGCGCTCCCATGTTACTCCTCTCCTGCGCGAGCTGCACTGGCTCCCGGTGGTCTTCCGGGTGCGCTTCAAGGTGTTGGTTACCACCTTTAAGGCGCTCCATGGCTTAGGACCCGGGTACTTACGGGACCGCCTACTACCACCAATAGCCTCCCACCGACCGGTGCGTTCCCATAGATAGGGGCTCCTCCGGGTGCCGTCGGCCAAACAATGTCGGCTGGCGGCCCCCAGGGGGAGAGCCTTCTCTGTGGGGGCACCCACTATCTGGAACGAGCTCCCCCCAGAATTACGGAGGATCCCGGATCTTCGTGCCTTCCGCCGTGAGTTAAAAACTTTCCTGTTCCACCAGGCGGGCCTGGCCTAATTCTCCCCTTTTCCCCTTCTTTTGTAAAATAATTTAGAAATTTTAAAGTGTAAATATTTTAATTTGGGGTTTTAATATTGTAAATTTGGGATTTTAAATATTGGGGCCAATGTTTAATTCGGTTTTATTTGGCTTTTAAATTTTGTATATATGTTTTTTATTTATGGCTGTTCACCACCCTGAGTCCCCTCGGGGTGAAGGGCGGTATATAAATTTAATAAAATAAATAAATAAATAAATAAATAAATATTAGCAGCATGTAGGTGGTATCACTACCACAGCAGAACAGATGAAGGATATGATCCTGTACAATAACTATGTGTTAACGTTAATATACTGTAATAACACCAATCTCTACATTACATACATTACATGACATACATTACTAATTAAATCAATAGTAATGCTATTGGTGCCAAAGTGGCACTGCATTTTCTATGATTTCTCATACTTCCCTCCATTTCACATTTCCATTTACATTGAACTGTACTGTTCGATATTAGACAATAGGAATAACCAATTAATCAGTAGGAATAGCCACTTATTTAGATTAACTAGTAAAGAATGAAGTGGCAGGCACAAGGAACGAAGAATGACCAGAGGAATAATTCCAGTGCAGTTTATGTATTGTTGCTCACTTATAGATCAGAATCTTGTCAAACTAAAGCACATTTCTGCATAACTATTGAATATACTCTGGAAGTTTTGAGGTGGGTCTGCCTTGCCTCCCTTCCTATATAACAAAGATCATGCTAAACTGCCTCTTTGCTCCTTTGAAAAGTCACCCCTACCCCTTCCTGTGACACTACTACATTCTACCACATCTGATGAAATCAGATCTGATTATACTAAATAGGAATTCCTAGCAACAAACTAAAAAGGGCTTTAACGATTAGGTGATAGTTGCAATAAAAAAGGAAAAACAACTTGAATAATTACTACTACATCTTCTCCCAGAAATAAAGGAAGGAGTTTTGCCTCTTTTGTAAGGTAAGGTAGTAAAAATTGTACAAGGAGACTATTAGCAGTATCCCAGTTCTTCCTCACCTCAGGGAAGATAGCTACTGCAAAATTGGTTACGTAATATGTACCAAATTATGGTACATTAAATTCAGCATATAAACCAAGACTATAAATTTCAGAGGGGACAACAGCATACGTGGCCCTTGGGATTCCCCAGATATGTCATGCAGTAATCTGCTGACTGGATACCACCAGCTATTTGCTACCACAATTACTTTTATATTGAAATGTACAAATTAATGAGACTGTTACTTACAATAGTGGTTTTTCCATATTGAATCATTTATAACAGTATACTGTACATAAATCAAATTCACAGACAACACATACAACTAATTAAATAGGAGATCCACATATGCAAGAGAAATGGTAATGATAATGAATGGGAAAAGAAAGCATTTAGTAATGAATCTATCATCTGATTCATTTAGGGAATAAAATATAACATAAAACTTGGGCCAAGGTGAGAAGAGGGAAGTGGCATAAGCAGTTAGGCTACCTGATACTGTCAACAACAATAACTAATACAATTTTAAGAAAAAGTGTCAGTGAATTAATGAATCAAGGATCTCTGGAAAAAGACTTGGAAGTTGGAATAAGGATCTGGGAATTATTATTAGCTGAAAAATTAATTAGAATTGTGTTTTTTAAAAAAAGATCTTGAAAAAACATAGTCTGCCAAAGAAGGAACCAGTAAATATAATGCAGCAAAGCATAAGATTCCACATCTTTCCAGAAACTAAGGTGATCAGAGCACCATTCCCTATGAATAGTCAACTGTTTACTTTAAAAAAGGAATAAATGTAAAAATAAATCTTCTTGTTTACCACTTATATTAAGAAATGAAAGCAAAAGAAATTTTATTGCACTCTCCCTTTTTAAAATGCTTTACTGGGAAACTGTTCATGGAATTTTCAACAGTTCCCATACTGATTCAGGAGAAAGCCAAAGCAGGTACAGGTCGCACCATGAACATTCTCCAGCTGATTAAGTCAGTGTTAAAATGAGCCTTCATTTTCATTATGTTAACACTCTAACTAACAAAAGAATTTCTAAGAATAGGTAAGATAGAGATTACTTTTGTGGGAAAACAACATTAAGAAACTAGAGACCATTAAAAGAATTATGCAAGTATGTGTCCACAGATTCTCAAGGAATGCTGCTGATAAAAATAACTCAAGAAAATTCCTTGCTGTGTGTAAATTAGTCGAATTACAGGAAGGATGAAGATGTTGGAAAATAGCTCCCTTACCATTTAATTTTAGAAACATCCATGGTCTTATGGATAAACCTGTCCACTACTTTTCCTGTTGACAGCTATTAAGAATGTCAAGGCAATGTGTACACAACCAATGTCCAGCTGTTTGCCTTATTAGTCCAGTCTTTGCCAATTGTTATCATTTCAATGTTTCTTCTATAGATAGATTAGGAAAACAGTCAAAACTGCACAAGACAACCTTTTGCTTAAAGATTACTCTCTTTGAAGAAGTAACTAATCTAAATCTAAATAAAGAACTTGCTAGCTTCAAAGTCTTGAAATTGATCATTAAGACCCATGGGTGAGATTCAAGGATACTAATGATTTCTTTCTCATCTTGGCTAGATGCATTTCTATTTAAGTGGAATAACTTGTTTTCCACATGTGCCTATTTTGAATTTTCCATGTTTGCATCAGCTATGTATTTCTGACAGTCTTTAGTGGTATATCTATGTATTAAATGGGCAATATAGAAAGTCATTTGGTAAAAGAATTCTTTTTTCTAACCTCAAAGAGTAAAATAGAGGTATTGGCTACACACAGATACTAGCTGGAAATTCAGGAACATCCCTATATTTTACACTTTTTCTTCCAAAGGAAACCCAGAGTGAACTCATTGTAAATCAGCAGTGTCATTACTCTTGAAGTACCAAGGCTGTGTACTATCAACACTTTCATCTTGACTGATAAAAAAACACTCCGGCTGCTTGATGGAAGAATCCAAATAAAATCTAGTACACAACCCTAAAACTGTGTGCATGATGTTCTAGACTAAAACAATATATGAAAATGCCATGAACATGGAGACATCTGAAAATGTATTCTTTATTGAAAAAGCCCAAAGTTCTTAACTACACTTAAAACAGTTGAATCCCTAGATCTTACTAGTAGTAGCATTTTGGGGACAATCAAGTCAGAATTCTGTTGATTCACAGAATAGCATATCTTTAGAAAGTATGTTGAGTAAATTATGATTGATTTATATTGATTAGGTACCATTAAATTTGTATCAACTTCTAGTGACCACATACACAGATTTTCTCCATGACTATTCGTTATTAAACTGATCCTTCAGGTTTGTACACCTATTGCCACTGTCCATTCACCTTGCTACTAATTTTTTCTTCTCCTTTCTACAGTTTTCAGCTTCAATGCCTTCTTCAGAGAGCAAACCTTCACATAATATTTTCAAAGTGTGATAACTGGAGGCTAGTCACTTGTGCCTTGAATGAATTTCGAATTGATAAATTCTATGATCTATTTGTTTGTTTTCCTGGCTGTCCATGTTATTCTCAGAAGTTTACTTAAGAGCACCAAAGTTCAAAAGTGTTAATACACTTTCTATTCTGAGTCCAATTTCTCCTTTTGCAGAATGTCACAGAGAATACCATTGCTTGCACTATCATGTTTGTAGGCATAGACACATCATGGAATCTGAATAACTTTTCCACGGCTTTCAAGGATTCTTTATGAAATGCTAGTCTGCAACGTATTTCTTAATTGCTTATTCCTTTATTGTTGATTGATAATCTTAAAAGGCAGAAGCTGTCCGTCATATTGATATCTTCATTGACAGTTCTAAAGTTGGGTGTTTTGTCATGAGTTTGGTCTCTTTGACTTTTATTGTTAAAGTTTGCAGAAGTTTGCATTTTTAGCTATCAGAGTAGTATCATCAGCATTGGACAGGAGAGTACATGGCCTTGTTGCATTCCGTTGCCAACTTGGAGTCAATTTCTTTCATCATGTTCTGTTTTTATGTGGCTTCCTGACCGATATATAGGTTTTACATGAAAATATGAGATATTCCCATATTTCTAAGCATATTCCACAGTTTGCTATGATTGACACAATTAAAGGCCTTTCTTTAATTGACACATACTGTCTTCTTTTTTGTATTCTCAGTTATTCAATTTGTATTCAACTATAGTTTTCCTCTTAATATTTCAATTTTGTCATTCCAGTCTCCAATCATGACTAGCATGTTTTGTTTGTATGTTCTGTCAATTTCAACTTGAACTTGATACTAGAACTCATCAACCTTTTTGCTATATTACCGTGGTAGTGGGAATATACATTTGAATTCATATTAAAGGATTATTTTCAAATTATATTATTCAATCATTGATTGCATTGTAATCAATTACTGTTCTTGCTATATCTTTTTAACTATAAAAGCAATGCCATTGCTTTGTTTTTAGTACTCTATATATTAAACGGCATGTTTTCCATTGAAAGAGTCCAGTCCCTGTCCATGTCAGTTTGCTGACTCCTCAGATGTTAAAATATAGTCATTTTTAAGGACAAAGGCTTTGAAACACCCTAACTTTTAAAATCTGCCTCCTACTCCACATTATGCTGATAGCTCCTTTAAAAGATATTTTTGTTACACTCACAAATTAATTTTCACATGGATGTGATAGATTCTCTCCTTTGATTTGTTATTAAAAATGAACTACTGAATCAAACAACATCTTTATTGATGTACAGTGCACTGATTTAGCTCCAACTGGCCTTCACAGACATAATTAGTTTTAATATTACAGAACCACCATCTGTCAGGCCTGCCGCTGTTCAAAACTCAAGAAAGAAAACCCCCAACTCCATTTTTAAGAAGAGCTACTTTTACTAAGTTTGAAATTATAGCAGCGAAAGAAAGGCAAGATCTGATTCAAAATGCGGGAAAGTTACAGATTGAAAGTCACCCCAAATTCCTCCACCCGAGGGTCCAGCACTGAGTCCAATCAACGTCCAGTATGATGTTGTGAAAAGGCCCATCTTCAAGTATTTCTCCCATATGAGTCTCAGGACAGTTGGGCTTGACAGAGTTTAAACACCTCCCTTCATCAGCACCATATTTCATAAGTGCAAACCTCCCTTTCAGTTCTCATGAGACTACACCAGCTCACTTCCCCATCCCAAATACCCGAGCCCCCCCCCCCCATCCCATTACTATGGCAGCCAATAGCAAGCACACTGAAGAAACCCATGCTGTAGATCCGGCTGACACTACCATTAAACTGTGCTAAATTATGTCTCCCTGTGGAAATTGCAGAGATAGTTTTATCACAATAATATTTTATAAAATGTTTCTCATATAACCTTTCATGTTGTTCTTTGTTTTTGGTGAGGTTTTGGTTTTTTGGCATCTAACCTTACAAGCAAAGCAGCCACACCTGCTGTTCTAATAACACTATTGTTTTGCAATCCCTTTTGGAAACTAAGAAGAAGCTTTTGTATAGCTTAACCTTTGTGTTCATTTAGCAATTTGTAGCCACCTGCCCAAAGCAGAATAGGCCCTAGGGTCTTTTTGTCAGTGTTTCACTCAGGCATTGGATGGAGACTTATGATGTCAGATGCCTCAGTTTTGTTGTACAAGTCAAGAGAATCCCACAATTGTTGAACTCTTTCTCTATATCTTGGCAGCTCTCTTAACATTTCCTGCATTTTTAGTAATGCATTACCTTTTGTCTTGTAGATCTATCCATTGAAAAAAAAATCAGTTATCTTGCAGAACTGGTTGTGAAATATCCAAAATGCACAATCTTCTATTCATGAGTAAAAATGATTCATAATTTTACTGGAGGTGTCAGTTATGATCACAATTCCAGGCTATGCAGTACCCTCATATTTGTATCAGTCCTAATTAGGAAGAAAATTGAATTTTTATTAAGAAGTCAGATTCAATAGAACTGACACCTAAATACATAGGCATTGGATAGGACTGGATATTACACTGGTCTAAGGAAGAAATGTCTGGGTTAAAATAAGAGTTGGATATCTTTTTATATATTATATAATATTTATAATATGTATATGTATGTGTTAAAACAAAGGTAAAAACTAATACAATTTAATATAGAATAAGAAAGCAAAAATAAAGAAGAAATAAAAAGAGAGATAAAAGTGCAAAACAGAAAGAAAAAATAGTATCCTCTTTGAGGATAAATTTAATAAAAATCAAATGGAAGAACTAACAATAAGAGCAGAATTGGTTAAAAACTGAATGAAAAGGATTAAAAACTAGACATCTCCTGGAAATGATCAATTGCATGGCTTTTGGCTCAAATAGCTGACTAGTTTACCTTCAACATTAACTAAATAACTTAATGAAATATTACATAAAGAAAACTTCAGCCACTGGTTAATAACTGGTAAAATACATTTGATTCAAAGAGATATAGGGAAAGGGACAACATCCAGAAACTATAGGCCAATAACATTCTTGCCTACAATGTTTAAATTTCAGGCATAATAATATGCCAGGCATGAACATCCAGGATTATTCAACAGAAAATAACATCCTTCCTATAGAACAGAAAGGAAATAAATGGAAAGCCAAAGGTACAAAAGACAGCAATAGCAATAGTACATTATATACCGCTCCATAGTGCATTACAGCACTCTTTGGGTGATTTATAAGGACAGTATATTGCCCCCAACAATGTGGGTCCTCTCTGTGCCAACCTTGAAATGATAGAAGGCTTAGTCAACCTTGAGGCAACTCAACATCAAAATTGAGGCTGTGGGCAGAGTTAACCCGCAAAACTTCACTCTAATCACTGTACCACTAGGGCTTCTGTTTGACAAAATACTTTTGGAAAACTGCAAAAAAATGAAAAACCTATTTACATATGGTCTGGATTGCTAAAGATTTGTTTGATTTGTTATCACAAAGTTGCATTATCAAATGCTTGAAAACAACTGGTCTCAGAAAAAAATAATGTTTATAGAAAAAATTGAAGTAGTGGAAGATAAAATTTATGACTGGAAATGAAAAATATGGACTTGTTAACGTTATGAGAAATGTTGAGTAGTTAAGGTATCAGCCTAACACTCAAGAAACTGATTTTAGTCCTGCCTTAAGCATGTAAGATGTCTGGGTGGCTTTGAACTAGTCAGTCTCTCTCAGCTCAATCCACTTCACAGGATTATTTATGGAGAAAATAGGAGGAAAGAGTACTGGATATGTTAAATACCCTGAGTTATTTATAAAGTAATAAAGGGATAAAAAATAATAACTAAGTAACTGAGGAAACCAACCAACCAACCAACCAACCAACCAACCAACCAACAAACAAACAAACAAATAAATCTTCCAGGGTGATTCATTATCATCCTTAGCTGTGATCCCACTTTTAGTGATTTTGAAAAACACTAATCTTAAATGTCAAAGAGCAAAAAATATTTTATATCAGTAGTTTCCAACCTTTTTTTGGCCATGTCCCACCTAAGCTTCTCTAAAATCCTGATGCCACACACACACACGTGCCCTATCCCACAGAAATGGGACCAGAATTTTATTTCAAATCAAACAAACAATTATTAAAGAAGAAAAACATGTACTGACTAATTACCTAAAAGACAGCCAAGAACAAACATTAATGCAAGTTAGAATTTGGAATGTACTGAACGTTCAGGAAACAAAACATGAATATTGAAATAATGCAATAAAAACAAGAATAGAAGGTTGAAAGATAAAGCATTACAAAAAATTGAGGGGAAAGTGGATAAATAAAAACCTGCCAATGGCTTACAAAATCTGGAAAATTAGGGGGGAAATGTAGCGGCTGAACTTTTCTGTCAGTTCTATGGGTGTGGTTTCATGGGCGTGGCTTGGTGGGTTGCCATGTCAAGCTGGCCACGCCCACTCAGCCACATGAAAAACCCCCAAGCCACGCCCACAGAACTGGTAGGGGAAAAATTGAATAGCACCAGTGAATTGTACTCTTCTTGACATGTTAAGAACACTAACTGCAGAAAAGAAGCAACACTGGACACAACACATTTCTACCATTGTACACGCATATAACAGCATGGAAAATGATGCTACTGGGTTCTCTCCATACCAACTGTTTGGCAGGGAGGCTCAACTGCCAGTAGATATAGTGTTTGGCATCTCCATGGATGAAACCTCATTTACACTGCAACTGCATGGAACAGTTGAGGAGGAATCTGAAGATGGCATATGAGATGGCACAAGATATTTTAGAGGCCTGAAGAAAGAGAAACAAGAGGAAATATGACCTGAAGGTGAGAATTCATGATTTGCAACCTGGTGATCTGGTTATTGCAAAATCTGGACATTCCTGAGAAGCATAAACTGGTGTACCCAATGGAGCTCCCAACCATACATTGTCAGTGAGAAGCTACCTGGATAACCAGTGTACCAGATTTGACAGAAGTGAGTTTAGGGCCTCTGAAAGTGTGGCAACAAAATCATCTATTGCCTCTGAATGAGGCAATATGAGCATCTCGGGCTTCTGATCCACTGGAGACTGAAACCTGTCTGATAAGGAGGAGACCAGTGACTCGAGTACAGCCTGCTCCATCCACAGAAAGAGAAGAGGAGGACTGGTCATGAACTGGTTATGGTTACTGGAGTACATTGTGACAGCCACCATTGTGACAGAGAGAGGGGGGAGGGGGGAGGGAGGGAGGGAGGGAGAGGGAGAGAGAGAGAGAGAGAGAGAGAGAGAGGAAGAAGGGTCGACCAGCCACATGAATACCATCTTATCACATGACCTGCCTGCTGGGAAAAGACTGACTAGCACCCCACCATGTGACCTGACTGTTGAGAGGAGACTGACTACCACGACACTACATGATCCAGGCCAGTAGAGGTGCCTGAGTGAGGGACCAGTGTGGATCAGCAGCCATACCAAGAGGGCCAGAAGAACCCGGACTCCAGCGGCCCTTTCAGGGGTAGTGCTACAAAAATTTAAGTTTTAATTATGGCTCCCTGAGAGCAAGCTATTCAAACTAATGTAACGAAGACCAGAATTGAAAAATTGTCAAATAAGTCAAAGTGAAGATTGTACAAAGAGGCAGAAGAAACAGTAGATCATATATTCAGGTTGTGTAAGATGATTGCATAAACTGATTATAAATAACCAACATAATGCAATTGCTAAATGATTCACTAGAATATCTTTAAAATTTATCAGGTGTCAGTAATGAAAAACTAATGAGAAACTTCAATATTGTGGAATTTCTGAAGACAAGTTGATAAAATATTGGCTCGTAATACACCAGATTTAACTTTGGTTGATAAGAAGGAAATATGAATAATTGATGAGCAATATCAGGGAATAGTAGACTAGAAGACAAAGAATTGAAGATCACAAAGTACCAAGGTCTAAAAACTGAAATTGAAAGATTATGGCAAAAACTGGACGTTGTGGTCCCAATTATCAGTCATAACAAAAACAGCATTTGGAAATCTGCGCATTGACAAAATTTGCATTGTCAGGTACAAAAAGACACACTGCTTAGATCTATACATACTGTGCAATGCTTTTGAAGAACTCAATGCATATGAAGCCCCACACCAGTTAGAGGTGACAGTTGTGATTTCACATTGTTGTATATACAATAGTAACATATCCCATCCAAAGTCTGCTCTAAAGAAATGTTATCCCCATATCTGGTTTATATTCATATTTTATTTATTAATATGATTGATATTGCTACTCACCTCACTGTAGCAACTTTGGATGGTGAACATTAGATAAAAATACAATTCAAAAATATACAATGAAATATATTAATAAAATCTATAATAGCAGTTGAGGGTAAACTCAATGAACAGTAAAATAACAATATCTTATGGGTTCCCACCAACTACAGATACCCTTTTTTCTTGTTGTTCATATCTATAAATATTGATATCAAAATCAAAATACGCATTAAAAGATGAAAACTTTGAAATGTTCACCAATTTCCTGTATTATTCAACAGCAATCAGAAGACAATGATGAAAGTAAGTCACAGAACTTGCTGGATGTTGGACTGAAGGTATCAGCTGTTCATTTTGTGTGTACTTCTATCCAGACAGAGAAATACACCCCCTTTCATTCCAATCTCAGTTGCAGGACTTCTGAGACTTAACTTGCCTCAAATTTATCTCTGATTGAAAAACTAGACCCTGTATTTATCTCAGATCAGATCTCATTAACAACACTATGGCAGTACATATAATAGGTCACTCCCAACAAAATCTTAGTGATATTGTCCGTGCACATTCATTTTTCTATTATCTCTGTGTATAGGCTTTGTAGGCTATATAGCATTTTGAAATTCTGCAGAACTTGTTAGACCGGATATGAATGTTGGACACATACACAAATAAAAGGATGTAGAAACATCACTGAGATATCTCTGAAATGCTAAGGTTTGTTTGCAGCCCATATTTTGATCTTTCACCCAGCAAAACAGACTAATGCATCTCTCTCTCTCTATCCCCCCTCCCCCACTCTCAAGTTTTGCAGTTGTATGGTGGTTGTTACAGCCTATACCTTCCTTAGACAAGGAACTTAGCAAGTTTAAATGTTGCATATTTCTCATTCCATTCCCTGAATAAGGGCTAAGCATTATCTAATTCTCCTACACTCTAATAAATCAAGTGTCCTTGCTGCTTGAACTGAAATCAGATCAGTGATTGATAGTTTAGAAGAGAAACCTATGACTTGAAAGTAGCCCAGATGATTCCTAAGTACTCAAGAATATGATTTTGTTCAGCATAGTCACATACTATTTGTAGCACCATCATTCTATTATTTTTAACCTAAAAATTTGAGTTTTGGGACAAATGGGGACACAAAAGCCCCCGCTACAAACTGGGCATCCCCTGGGCAATAGTAAGGTCACCAGCAAATTCTGTTATCATGGAAGCACTTTGGTGCTTCCAACACACAAAATAACCTGTCCCTGCTGTAGGTCTAATATAAAAAGTGCATATCATGCGCTAAAACTCTACAATTTTCTTCAACCTGAGCATAGGAGTTGACTTTCAGTGACATGCTGATTATTACATTTCAAAAAGGAACAAATTGGGACAAAAATTAAAATGAATCCTAAATTAAAATTCAGTTATATGAATGGTACTATTATTGTCCTATATTTAACATTTAGGCCTGCATTAACTTGGGCACACTCCACCTTGGTACTTTGTTGAAAGCACTAGAAACAATGATTTCTATCACAGGGTCAAAGTTAAATGTTGGATGTGACACGCTGTACTTTGCAAACTCTAACAGCCAGAATTAATCTCTCTTGATTGGAAGCCTCACTTCAAATAGTTCTCTACATATATAGGAAACACTAAAGGGGACCAAGATAAAATGGAATGACAGCTGCAAATTGATAAGCATCAGTGCCAGTGGTGAGTTTCAAAAATTTTTACTACCAGTTCTGTGGGCGTAGCTTGCTTGGTGGGCGTGGCTTGGTGGTCATGTGACTGAGTGGGCATGGCCAACATGACGTCACTCATGGCCATGGCCACTCAGTCACATGACCACCCCATCTAGCCACGCCCACAGAAAAAGATGGGAATTTTTTTTGAATTTCTACCTATCTACTTATTTTCTGCCCAGGCCTGGCCTAATCTATCAATGGTGTCCTCCCACATGCCGCCCCGCCCTCCCTTCACCAGTCACATGTGTCATCCCATTTCCCCTCCATCAGCGGCCCCAGCCCTAGCCACACTTCCTCTCCCACCACCACCTCTTTCTTCGGGATGCTTAACTTCCTCCCGTGGCAGCTGATCCAGAGTCCAGAAGGCAAGCTGACCTCCAGTTGTTTTCGGCGGCCTCCAGCTGGCTGCCACTGCCAGGAAGCAGATGGCAAAGAGGCAGCTGGGAGGCCTCTCACAGTAGCATCAAAAAAGAAAAAGAAAACTACCAGAGGTCGCTGAAAAAGCCACTGCCGTTGCCACCCTGTTCTTCACACTGGCCACGCACACGTATCCCATTGCCTGCTGCATTGTGCTCAGGCTGACGCAGCAGGCAATGGGATGCATCAGTCCGCGCACAACAGAGAAGGTAATGGAATGTGATGGCAGTGGCTTTTTTCGCAACCTCTGCTAGTTTTCAGCGGCCAGTGGCCAGGCGCCACAGCCACAAAGCGGCTCTCAAAGAGGCAGCAGCTGGGACACTTTTTCTTTTTCGATGTGACTGCGAGAAGCCTCCCAGCAGCTGTCTCTTTGCCAGCTGCTTCCCGGCAGTCATGCGGGCAGGCAGGGCAAGCGAGCAGCAACTGGGCTACCAGTTCAGGGGTGTGGCCAGCCAGCAGTTGCTACCAGTTTGGCAATCCAGGCCAAATTACCACTACCGGTTCATCTGAATTGGTGCAAACTGGTATAAACCCACCACTCATCAATGCCAAGTCTTTGCAGATTTGTTTCACTAGAATTATTCAGTCAAATAATCTTTCCATAGCTCTAATAAAATGTTTTTTTTTAATACATTGAAAATTACAATTCAGTGGCAATTTTGAGAACTTCCCCATATTTCATCCACGGTTGATGAAGGCTACATGTGTGGCCTGGAGATCTTAGAATGTGCTTCCTTGCCATATGGTCTTGTCTCTTCTTTCTGTCCATCATTTCTTGCATGTTGTATTTTGAGATAGCTGGAAGGCAATGGTTGGTTTTTCTGGGAAAATTAAGATGTCTTCAAGATGTAAAGGAGTTCCTTAGTCTTTGCTTCAATATAGCACAACAAAGCTGACATTCAGGATGAAAACATGTGTCTGTCTATTTCAGGATCTTATTTTGATAGGCAATGGTTTCCAGGATCTCAGGAAGAGGCATTCTCTTGCATTTGATTTACCTGATCATTTTAATAGCTCAGGAATTCCTGTCAGAATAATCTGTATGCATCTGCTCTTTGGGGAATACATCTCCTTCCGTATATATCAGCTTATTTGTCATTATAATTAAGACCATTAGTTTTAGACGGAACAGCTCCATCTCACGTGTGCAAACTAGTTCAGAAATCAAAAGCATAGAAAAACTTTGATAAAATGTTTACTTTACTTTACTTTTATTAGACTTCTATACCGCCCTTCTCCCGAAGGACTCAGGGAGGTGTACAGCCATATTAAAACACATAAAATTTACAAAATTTAAAAACCATTAAAATCAAATATACAAAAATTTGGCCCACAAATTAAAAAATGATTGACTCCTATTTTCTAATGTGGAGCAATATTTGAAATTAGCCATCCTTGCTGAAGTAACAATATATTGTTTTACTTTCATAAACTAATTCTCTTTTCATAACAAGTCAACTGATCTAAACTGTTGTTAGATTGATAGGCTAATATTCACTCAAGATTAATAAACCTCAAACATTCTTTTCTATTCACATTCCTTTTCCTTTTATAGGAAATACTATTTTCTCAGATTTAGTGTCACACAGTTCCATGATAGGAAGTAGTGAAAAGTAACCTTCCCTCAAGAGATATCTCTTTGCCTTCTGTAGCAGATTACCCTGCTAATTCTGTGAGTATAGCTCTTTCTGCTCCAAAAGTCTTAAACAATGTTAAGGGACAAGCAATTTAAAGCATGGATTGGCAACCAGGTTTGTGAGCCTTGGACTTCCTCCTTGTGGCTTTAGAGCCACCCTTTGATCACTGCCAGCTAAAAGCAAACCATGTGACATTTTGAAGAATGAAGCCTACAACAACAAATGTAAGGACATTAAAAACCAAAGATTTCCAAATTCTTCTGCAAACCCCTTTCTCATCTACATGTGGCTATAAACCACCCAATTGTGATCTCCACCCTTCAAAATAGAGTCTTTACTGCCCACTTGTCAGCCTCTGGGTCTTTTTGTAACTGCAGGGATGGGACTTTCTGTGTTGAGGCTGGTTCTGTGCTGTAATCAAAGACTGCTGGCTTGATGTGAATCCAATGTATCCAGATGTTTTTCTCAGCTACCTTTACAGTGGTGTGGGTTGTGAGGAGGATCTGGAAGGGTCCGTTCCACTTGGGTAGCAGTGGTGATTTCCTGGTGAAGGATTTGATTCAGATCCAGTCTCCAGGCTCGAAGGGGTGGAGGTTTTCCTCAAGTGGCAGGATCTGGGTCAGGGCACTGTCTCCAAAGTCTGTGGAGCCGTTGATGCAAGGCTGAAATATATGATGATAAAAATCACCTCCCTCCTCTCTGGGCTAAGGGATTGAGGGTCGAAGCCTTACAGGGTGTCTGGTGGACAACCAAACAGCAGCTCGAAAGGGGAAATGCCTAAGTCTTTCTGGGGTCAGGTCCTAAGATGAAGTGGGGCTACAGGCAGTACTTGGGGTCATGGTAGGTGAATTTCCTGACACAGCTTTCCTAGGAGGGTCTTGAGTCCTTTGTTTTCTCTCTCCACCCCCACCCCCCACCCCCAGATGAACATCTCAATCCCCATATCATTGGTAAATTTGATGGGAATTATCTCCCCCCTACTCTGATGATATTGACCCTGGCTCCTGGTACTATTGATCCCCTGAATGAAGGTTTAGTAATCAAGGAGGATGTTGCCCCAGTGTTTACCAAGCATTCATATGTTTCCCCCCCTATTATGAAGTAGAGGAGGGGCTCTCCCTCCCGACCATTCCTTAAGGGGATTGCAAGGCCGGTGAAGGTTGCCCTGTATTCTGGTGGCTCCTGGCTGAGACATAAGGAATCAAAATGGTCCAGGAATTGTACATGTCAAGGTGGCCTGGGGTTTCCATTTTGGCTTAAGGCAGGGGATCCCCTTGGGAATGGAGCTTTAGCGAAGATACTGTTTTCTGGGTCCAAGATAATCTCTCCAAGGTAAAGGGTCCTGCAATCTCTCCTCAGGTGTCCTTTCCTTCACATCTAAAACAGTGAGAGCATCTATTTCCCTGTTCCCCCATTTCCTCACACCAGGGACAGTTAAACTGTATTTCTGACAGAGGGCATGTAGGGCGCCTCCTATTATTATGCATGGCTGAAAACATTTTCAGGTCTTTCCTTCTCTGTGTCTTTTCCTTTCCTTTCTCTCTCTCTCTCTCTTTGCTTCTTTCCTTTTCTTCTCTTCCTTTCGCAGTCTCTCTCTGGTCAAATATGAAGTTGGTTATCCTTCATAATTCTGATATCTCTAAACTGGACTAGTTTGACACAATCTTATGGAAGTAGGCTGACTGGTCAATGAATACTGAGGCCAGTATTCACTGATCTTTGAGGTTATTTGTATCTAAGTGAGCTAGGGTGACCCCCGCCTCCATGAGGTGGACCCAGAAGGCATCTGTGTCTCATCTTCCCTTTGTACTGTGCGCTGGAATTCAGGCCAGTTCAGAGGTTTCCACCCTATCTCACCCAATGCCTCTAACAGATTCTCCTTTGCTCTACAAAGAGCACACCTGGTGGGTGGCTGTATTATAATCCCAGTCTGGGCAATCCAAGGGCCAAGCAACTCTAGCAGGGGTTACTGTACTTTTCGGAATATGATGCACTTCCCCCCCCCCCAAAAAAGAGGGTGGAAATGTTGGTGCATTTTTGGCCACCTGAAGCCCCACCCCATGCATCCTGTTTTTGCGGGAAACGAGCCAGTTTTTCGCAAAAACAGGGTGCACAGAGGCTTTGGGAGGCCTGCAGAGTGCTCCTGTGGGCTGGAGAGGGCAAAAATGTTTGAAAAACGGGCCCATTTTTCACAAAAACAGGGTGCACAGAGGCTTTGGGAGGCCTGCAGAGTGTTCCTGGGTGCCAGGGAGGGCAAAAACTTTTTTTCTTGCTTACCTCTTTGAAATCTTGGTGCATCTTACACACACATAGTTTTCAAACTATAAGATTGAAAAATACGGTACTTGCCCTGATATTGCAATGCCTGGCTTCCTTGCAATTTCTTCCATTTTTTCAAATAGCTTTATAATCTCATGCTTCATGCGGAAGATATGAAGCAGCTATGTAATATCTCCCCATGATGGATTGTGGCTCTCAATGATGGATTTGAGAGTTTTTATAACCATTTGGGGGTTAGATTGGAAGAAGGGAGTATCCTTCATTCATATCACTAAATCAGCAAGAAAGAAAGGGATATGGGTGAGGATGTATTCAAATTGTCCCCTGCTGTGTCCAGGGATACTTCTGCAAGAGAGGGACCATCAGTTTGGCCTCTGATTTCTCCTTTAAGGGAGGTTTATTTAGTTGTTTTTCTTGAGGTTCCTCATTTTTATTTTCCTTAGGGCTTTCTAAATTTTACAGTTCAGTACCAATATGGTAAATGTGAGGGCTTTAATTTGGGTCTTAGCTTTTTTAATACCTCAAGACTAAAAGTACCACCGTCTGGCCATATTTGATTTTCAGCTTCATCACTGAGCAGCGTTCACTTCTCACATAGCTTGTGTGTATGCTTCTTCCTCATCCCTGCCTGAATGGGCAATTTATCCTGGTCCCAGACATCCATTAGTCTCCCTAGGGAGATCTGTGTCAACTCTGAAGCTGGCCTGACAGATGCCATTTTGAAGCTTCAATGTTGCCTCCCTGGAACTGAGGGGTAGGGATGGGGGAATAGAAAAAGCTGGGGTTTTGTAGCCAAAACAAAATACTTTCTCCTGGGACTTCCGCTGTTGCCGTCAGCTGTTGCGGACGGTCCTTTGAAGACCGCCAGCCCGATCGCCCGTAAAAGAGCCGTTTCGGCAACTGAAACGGCTCGAAAAACTCCGAGACGTAAAGGGCTTGTGAGGAGAGCCGGCGGCTGCAGGTAGAGTCCCCTGTGAGACCCCCAGAAAGCTTTTTTTGCTTCTGGGGAGTTAACAGGGTGGGACTCCCTATCCACCCCGCTGAAGCTCCGGACGACTGGGAAACTCTGCTTCAAAGCAGAACAAGACAGCGCGGCAGCATTACCAATAACAACGAAAAATAAGGAAGATTTCAAACTTCTCACTAAACAGCAAGTATTGGAAGCTTTTTGGACTATTTTAAAGAGTTTTTAAAGTGAAAGTAATTTGGCTCTGAGAAAAGGGGAGGAAAAAAAATGGCGCTTGCTTTCAGTGGAGAGAGCTGAAAGCGAAAGTAATTTGATTACTGTATCCGGCTACATTTTAAAGTAACAAATCCGGCTGGAAGAGGCAGAAGTATCCAAAAAACAAAATAACATAAAATAAAAATACCAATTGACTTTTATAGACCTGATTGAATCTGGAGAACTTTTTGGGAAAAGTTGCTAGAGTTTGTGGAAAAGGAAGATCTTTAAGAGGTAAAATGGCAACAAAGCAACCAGGGGGGGGGGGTTCCCCCACACATAAACAGAAACAGCCTCAAACAGCGCAGTTGCAATCTCAGACAAAGGAAGAAAGCCAATATGATATTATTATTAAAGAAATTCAAAGATCAGAGAAGGAGGTTAAAGGAATGCTTCAAGAGAAATATGATTCAGTTAAACAAGATATTCAAACAGTGGTTAAAGGCCTGTCTGAGGTAGTGTTGCAGATTGATAAAAAAGTGGAGAATCTTGCCTCAGAGATGGAGACCAAATTCAGAGCTTCTGACTCAAAAATTATAGAAATTGAAGAAGTTACACAAAAAATGCAAAATGAGATTACTATGATGCAATTTCGATCAATGGAATATGCTATCAGATTGAGAGGTGTAAAAGAGAACACCAGGGAAGATCTTAGGAAAATTTGTGCAGAGGCTTTGGCAGTTATGTTGAAAGTGGAACCAGATCTGGTTTTGTGTAAGATGGACAAGGTCTACAGAGTTAATTCTCGTGTGGCGGTACAAAGACAACTGCCTAGAGATGTGGTTATATATTTTACAGATAGAAGAATGAGAAATGAAATCTTGCAAAATTCTTTTGTTACAACAGTTCAAGTTGATGGAAGTGAGATTGGAGTTTTTAAAGAACTACCACCTAAAATGTTAAGAGATAGAAAGGATTTTGGATTTTTGGTGACAGAATTGAAAAGACAGAACATACAATTTAGGTGGGATGCCCCAATAGGTGTAATACTCAGGCTGCGAGGAGTGAGATACCGCCTTAACACTATTGAAAAAGCAGAAGAATTTTATTACAACGTTTTGAAAGCGGGCTCTCCTCCTCCACGCACATCTTCACCAATAGATAAAGAAGCTCAATTACAAGCTGAGATTGATCAAGAAACAGAAGCACAAATAAGGCAGTCGCAAAGGGAGGCAAGAGAATTAATGGGAGCAGTAGGTGGTGTTGTGGTTGACCCTTTTGCACCATTTGAAGCTTCTCCTTTGGAAGAAATGTCTAAAACTATCACAGAGGAGGCGATGGCTTTGGAAGTAACAACATCTAAAGTGGAAGAGCAACGCATAACCAGAGCAATGTCTAAACAAATGAAGCAACAGCAGCAAGAATATATAAAGCCACAGTGTGAGAAAAGACCTAAAGATAAGCAGCAAGCTGAAGTCATGGGAGGAGCTAAACCGAAGATTGCTACCGTAGGAGAGAATCTTCAACAATTGCTCTCAAAACTTCAGACAGGGTCAAATGGCACTTAAATTTTTGTCCTGGAATGTTAACGGATTGAATTCTCCGCAAAAAAGAAGGAAGATATTTCACTATTTGAGACAATTTCATAATGATGTTATCTGTTTACAGGAGACTCATGTAAAATTGCAAGATCAGAAATACTTGATAAATTCAAAATTGGGAACGCAATTTGCTGCTTCAAATCTGGAAAAGAAGAATGGAGTGGTGATATATATAAATAAGAAACTTGTAGCTAAAATTATAGAAGCAGATAAAGATGGAAGATATATTGCAGTTGAA